>JAQGCB010000056.1:0-38253 GCA_034698835.1 Protaphorura tricampata
TTTGCTAGATAGACATGCTATCACTATACCCAACGGGCTTATGAAGGGTCCTGGCGTAGCCAGGAGTCTATGCTAGTATAGGGTAAAGTCGGTAAAGTGATATGAGACCGGTTAGCCCTGCCCTGGAAATTCACAACTTGTCCATGTTGTAGCTTAAACCTATTCTGCTTAATCTGTATTAAGCCATTAAGAATTCCAAGAATTCTCCTCCGTGCAGAATTAAACAAAACTGATTCTGGAATTTTGCTATTCAAAATACGGAGAATTCTACTGAAATGTCCGAATGACTATTTAGATATCCCACACTTTCTGCACATATCAATCTGTCTATTCTGTAAAACTACACAGATTAATTAGATTCTGTAGGTTAGACTCAACCTAGACCAAAAGCCAAAGACATACGGATCAGATAACTTTGTTATGAAAACGCGTCAGGCTGTGTTTGGGGATGATAATACTTCACTGTTATCTCGACAAGCAGAAATCCGAGACGGAATTCAAATACTAAATGGTTATAACATTCCAATCTTGTACCAGATCTAAATTCTGTTCTGCAATATTACAATCCTTTGGAGAATTAAATTTTCAGAACGCTAAATATGAATACATACGTAGGGTTTAAGGAACTAGGTAGCAAAGCCGGTTCGTTGCAAGTGTAAAGAAGGACCCTAATTTGGTTATGTCTGAAACTGAAACCATAGTATTAATAGCCTGCCCTCCTGCTAATTCGGTTAGTTCTGTGTAAATAGGTACTTTGATTAAACTACATACTTGCTGGGGTATCAGAATTTCACTCCACTTTGGAATAGCAAGCTTACTGTAATGAGACCTGTAGACAGACTAGCTTTGTTGACATTTCGAGAGCTTCCACAGAACCTAATTCAATTCTCAAACCTTTAATCATCCATGCGAAATTAATTCAAGTTTCATATCTAATTATCAAAGGTGAATTAACACGAGTAGAAATGAAGACCCTAAATAACTAACTATGCCTCCACGCTAAGGAACGGACACCAGAAAATATCCAAAAGATACAGAGAAAATTTGAAAGCTTCCCAGGATATTCGTGGCAGATTGACATGTTACTATATTAACTTTTCTCTAATATTAAAGACTTTTTCCCTTAAATAGAGAAATTTCCAGCTTTATAAATGTAAAATTGTGAGGGTATTCCAATTCAAGAAATGTCAGATACTATCAGAAGAACTTTTTGACTTACTTTTTGACATCATTCCCGATATAAACGCTCGTTATACTTGATGAAAGTAACTTTCTCCAGTGAAAGTTAATCTTTCACCAGAAATATAGAGACCCCGGAATTGCGACCTCGTCGAATCAAATGAACTCTTATTGATTGATAAACTTCGGAATAAAATCAACCTTTTGAACACGCTGTACTTGCATTCAATAAAATTCTACTCGTGAGAAGGGATAGTAGGATGAGGAATGGATGAAATGTTAGAGAAGGATCTTAGGGTTAGGAAGATTACTTTCGAGTTTTGATACGTCAGTTCCAGTTTGATAGGAGGTCAATGGGTGCTCGAAGACGTCGAGTGGAAAGACGGGATTGTAGGATAATGCAGAAAAAGTCCGTTCCTCTATCCTCTGTTTATTCTACACGACCATTTGTTCTTCGATTCTGGAAAGAATGCACTCATGATAAAAAAAAGGATTCTACTTCTACTTCTATTTCTATCAGTGCTTCAGGGCTGGGGATTCCAAACCACCATTGGGATCCAACGGTGACTCTCTGTGCATACTTGATTTGAACGTCTGTTTTTATATATTCATGTACATAAAATGGGTTCTCAAACTTTAGCACCCACTCAGTAGGTATTTTGTTTATTCCTTAGGTTGGATTTTAAAGCTGCATACCCAATTTATCGTAAGAACTCCATTGTTTTAGGTTTACTGATAAATACAAGTTGTTCACAATTTAAAATTGAAAAATAAAATGTACTCTGGAGACAGGAACGGCCTTTCATTTTTGTATTTTGGAATTCAATTCGCTTCGAAATGCTAATATGACTCAACACAATGTATGTCTCACTTTTGTGCATCAATATTTATCCTGCGGCTGTGGAACTGAGATAATCGAATCAATTTTCGTACCCAACATAACTTTCCCCACAACTTCAACTTTGAACATTAAAATATGCAGAGAATGAAATGGGGTCTGCATTCTTAAATCTTGTAGAGTCTGTCTAGAATACGCAAAAAGTTTTGTGGAAAGGAAATTCACGTATGTAGTCCCTTGTTTAGTGAGATTCTTTCTTATTCGCGTGCATTATTGTTTTAGCCAACCATTACGGTACTTCATTCCTGACCTTTCTTTCAACGGAATTCATAGCCGGTTTTCTTTAATAATATTACTCCGAATATTATTGACAAACTGAAAACTCATGAGAGAACTCAGAAATGGCTGTTAGACTATTACCAACTGGCAAAGCAACAAAGATTTTGGAATTATTGAATTAGCTGCCCATTCCAATTCCACAGAACAAGGGAGGCTCCACAGGTGTCAATAGCCTAAACAATTTTCATAACTTTATCTGAAAACCAAACAGTCCAAAAAGTCGTACCCGGAAGTCAGGCAGACAACAAAACTAATTCTTGTAGGCAGAATGTGGACATATGGTCTGGAAAATTGAATTCTACAATGAAAAGTCTACGCTACCCTAAATATTCAGAACCCTTGATGGCTTAGCTGGAGTTGGTAGAAACTCAAACTAATAAAATTCTGAATATGTGATGTGTAAGTGTCTCGTGGATAAATGTCCCATGGGAGAGTCCACATCAAAGATCAAGGATCTTTATTCCCAGTAAGTGGGGACACATATGGTGCTCAGAGGATCTTCCGGGAATTACTTGCGGTTGTGGTCTTCCTGAGTGGACTTCGTATGTACGTACGTACACTTGCACGTTCGGCTGATTTGACAAATAGGATTTACCCATCCCTGGGTGTAAAAGATCACTCACCACTGTCACTCTCTACGTACCTGACTACCCTTTCCGTCTTTTTTCCCAACTTTTTGGGGGCACTTTAGCCTTTCGTGGCCAAAGTCTTAGGAAAGAAATTTGTTTTAACCTAACCTTATTTTTTTTCTGTTGTACAAGATTTGGGGTTTATACTTTGATAGACTCTTAGGCGTCTGTCCTTTGGATAAAAAGGTTAGGTGGTGAGGAAAGTATACCTAGTTCAAAATAGCACGGCGAAATTCATATACCTTTGTTGTAAATCCTCTAAAATTAGAACTCAACTAAACTATAATTCGCACATCACATGGAGGATGTGGAAATGAGTTGGAATTGCGTCTGCCTCCTCTGTAATCCTCGGTTCCTTCCTAATCACGCTATAATCAACTTTGCAACGCGAGAAAAGTAAAAACAACTTAGACGACTACTTTAAGAAAAACTTTCCTTCATTTTGTTTCACAGAAAAATTCTCATTAGGGAGCTTTGTAAGTAGGGCATTACGCCTACATTCATGGGTGAGTTGATCGGATACTGTTGGCCTAATTAATTCTCCAACCCATTCTCCTTACGGATTAAATAAGAATAACACTCACAACAAATAATTGGAGAGGATATTAGAGTATTTCTTACCTGACAAGTTGATCAAATCCATTGTCACCCTTCCAAACGAGTCCAACTTGATGTGACAAAATTGGTAAATTGCACACGAAGCAAATGGCAGTCATTGTTCTGTTTTTCAAACAAATGGTGGAGAGAGAAAACACGCATTAGATCATTCATCTAGTTTGGCATGGATTAATTAAGAAATTGAATAATAAAATGTGTAGGGGGAATGAGATTACTCAGACAGGCAATGAAAATGAAGGATGAGAAATCAAGACATGAAAATAATAATTTTGAATGTGCAGAAAATCATAGTGCTTAAATTACTGTGCAAAACTAATTAGTCTAATTCCCCCTTAGTCCTTCTACAACCAAACTAATTTGTGTTCTAAAGCCTTTAATTATATTTTAAACAAAATGCACAACTTATGTTTGTAGTCAAATGGCAGGCGTGCTTCCCTAGTACAGCCAACTGTCAGTTTTCAAATAAGGCCAAGATTATTGTGGTATTGTGGTTCTGGATTCCCAAGCATGCGATAAGACTTGAGGAAATTCTGTCGAGTCAAAAGTCGAGTTTCCTTACAAATGGACTTCTCAAGAGTCAAGACGCCGTGAGTTAGTCACAGGGGAACTATTTATATGTCTGTCATGAATATCTCGGAGTTTGGACATGGTGTTTGATTACACTATGTTTATTCAATGTGAGTGGTTCAAGGTAAGAGTAAGTACCACTGGCTCCCTTGACCTAACCGACGCCAGGGTTCAAGTATCAAGTGCTTGCTTCCATTGCGGTAGATTTTGACCGGCCAGAAGTTTTAATTCAGTGCCAGTTTTGCTATAATACACAACCTGATTCGACAAATGCACGGACCAAATGTCTAACACGACATTTGCAATTTTTTTTAGCATTTTCGAAGTTAAATAGAAAGAATAATGGGACGAACTTTGAACTTTGTCTAGTGGAATCAGCCCCTGACGCAAATAGTTAATGGCGGGTCATCTGAGCCGCTTGTTTATGTAGGAGATTGAGTTTCGGCTTTCACGAATTCAATGCTACGTTCTTTCATGTCTGCCCATGTTATGTCAGCAAGGAATGATTGAAAGGGAATTGAGATATATAGGGTGGGTCAAAAGTTATCGAGTCTCTTGTTGCATTCTTTTTCAAGAAAGTATCCTATATTTTTTCTGGTAAGTAAAAATCTGTGTTCACGAAAATATTTTAGGCTGCATTATAGGGTGGGTATTAAAGCTGTGATCTAGACCGTTGTTCACTAGAAGTTGAAACATACGCAGTATCTTTTTGTCACATGTTCCACCTACATCTTCAACTTTGTCGTCTTTGACAAAAATTCGTTTCCCATTCGGGCAATGTTGTTTTGTATCCACTTTCTGTGACCTATTGTGCTCCTGTGCACCCACGAGATGAGTAGGAGGTGCAGGTGGGCCTTGAGTCCTATGAGTTGTACAAAATCAAAGACTCACTCACCCATCAACTCAAACAGTGTAATTTTCTCCCTGTCCTCCTGTTTCCTTCAGATTAGGTCTTTACACAATTAAAATGTACACACGTGATTGATTCAAGGGAAGAATTGTGAGTTGGAAATGACTGTGTCAATATTTGAGTTTTCTCTTCCACTTGCTCTGGATTTTCTCCACATGATCCCTATCCCTATCCCTATCCCACTTCCCACTCCCAGACCTGTCCCCATCCAATTTTACTGTAATTCTACACCAAAGTTTTAGAAGGAAACTTGCTACGTTGTTACTCCTAGCCTAGACTTTTAGTCCGTGTAGATGACAAGAGGGATCAAATTACGGACTGAATTCAAAGTGTCGTGTACGTCAACTAACCCTATCCCTGGCATGGCCATGGGTTGGGTGGGCTTGGCTTGCTTTGCTTGCCCAGACCTCCACTTTCTACTCACTACTTTCACTCTCACTCAAAAACTCAAAGTCACTTTCACCATGTGGACAAAGGAGAGAAAGTTTATTTTGAACGTCATGCGTTCTGCAGGCACGAGCACGGGTACAGCAAGTACACGGCAGGGCAAGGGCTCTCCACTCCACTCTCATCTGTACTCCATGAGTACAGATTGTAAAGTAAAAGGCTCTCTATCTCTACACATTTATTAACCTCGCACAACCTTCCTTTGATCTGGATGGACTGTCTGGACTGCCTGGACTGGACTCCTCTCCCAGGAATTTAAATCAAGTTCTCAACACTTCTCTCAACCTCTCACTCACAGTCAGAGTTAGAGTTAGACAGAGTTCATTTTTATGACTTACTTGGATTTATTTGGATCATGTCAATCCAACTAGTCCATGCATGCACGTCTTCATTTAATTAAGTGTCTGTCTAAGACAAAGTTCCTTAAATCATTCAAATACCTAATTGGATTCTGAGAACCACCATGGGGTAAATAAAGTATTAAATTGTTTAAGCTCAAGCTCAGCTCCCCTAATTTCTCCCATTCAACTTTTGTTTACTCATTCATTACGTCAACCAGTAGTCAGATTTACAGACACATACACGATTCCTATGCCAAAGTGCACGCTTTTGTCAATTTGTCACGTAACAATTATACATATTCCTTAAAAAACGGAAAAATGTCTGACAGAAAATTAAAATTAAACGAGTCCGGATTTTCTTAAAAACTATGCTCATCAGTTCTTTGTTTGAATACAAATGAACTGGAAGCGAAGCTGAGAAGCGATTCAGAAAAACATCATAATTAACACCATAATGAATTAACATAATCCGTGACCAGGACAAGTCTCAAATAAAACAAGAATGTAAAGAATTCTGTAACTTATGAAACATATTACGGAGATTTTCATTAGTTTGTTAGTTTGAATTGGCAATGCTAAAAAGCAAGAAGCAGAAAAGCAGGTTAGTCAGTAGTACAGTAATAGCATAGTAAATAATACACAATAATAATGGGCCATCACATAAATGGGGCTGAGCTGATTGTCGCTTCACAGTTCTTTATCGTTCCGTCGCGTCGTAGACGACATGGAATTTAGTTCCGCTCGAGTGTACTTTACCGTCCGCTGAACGCGCTAACTTTTCTATCAACAATTTGTGAACATAAGGGTGGAGTAGGAGAGCTGTACTGTGTAGTCCCTTTTCCTAGTCCTAGTCCTAGTCCTAGTTCGTATTTTGTTCGACTCAAAATTGGTGATCGACCGTGACTTTTCCTCTAGCTCAATTATCACTTCCTACAGCCCAAGAGTTCCACATAGTCTTTTGGTCTTGCTGTGCTGTCCCTCGCACACATAACGTTCCATTTTTGTCCCATGCTTTTCCAACTTCAAAATGTAATGGAAAAAAGAGCATTTTGCTGCAAATGTGTTTGACGTATTCGTAATTGCTTTCCTTCAGGATTAGGAAGTAATTAATACACTCTACACAGACTACTTTTTGAAATTGCAAAGGAATTTTTGTAAGTTTTCTGAAACTGGTGTTTTGAAATTTCTATTGTACAGTCCCGTTCGTCGAGCAAAGATATTTCAAATGTCTGTTGTTTAGAGAATCTTTGCAATTCTAATACTGAATCCACATATGGTCATTTCCCTTGCTTTAGCTCCAGGGGAATCCTAAAGTCTAACTAACCATGGCCATGACCGATTACCTCCATTAGCCAGCCCAGCCCAGAATATTGAATTAAATACTACGAGTTTAATACTAGCCAGGTGTATATTGTACATACAACAATTTATGGTGGATTCATATCTGACATTCTGAAAATGAGCCAGGAAGAGAATAAATGCATACATGAGCTTTCTCTGGAGAAAGTACAGGTTTATTCACCTATGAGTTTCACGGCTCTGTTCGGTGCATTCGTATATACGGTTAACTGGGCACATTACTACAGTAATGTCGCATGCCAATTGTTAGTCGTTTCATATGAAGGCAAGCGGAAAGTCGTTACATTCCCGCATCGTTAATTTGTACAAATTTTATAGCTTTCTTTTAATTCGAAGGAACTCTACGTTTTTTATTATACTAATATCTGACTTGAATATTAATGGAGTCTCTACTCTGAAAGCTAGTCCGAGCAAAAAACTATTCAATTGTAATATTTGTTGATTCAGAAGACATCTGGATCGAAAACAAGAGACAAAAATGAAGTAAAACGATCTAGAATCCTCTCTTGTGTAGAAAAGAGTGGAAATTTATGGAGTCTAATGATTACTTTGGTTTTGTGGTTTCGTTTCCACTCTAAATAACTCATGGTTTATGATACTCGTCGCTGATTTGCATAGGACCTTGTGGAATTCCGTCCCCAAATTTTAGGATAATGAGGTTTTGATATTCGTTTTGGAATGTTGATAGATCGCATGAATTTTGAGTTAATCTCTCTACGAGTACAATGAATGATAAATGGATGGAGTGCGGGATAGACGGAAAGGGCACGGTTTGCATATATTTGCAATGGCTTTGTACTCTCCTCTATTCTCCTGTATTTGACTACAGGGTCCCAACTATATTCGTCAACCACATGTATGTTCCAGAATATAATTTAAAATCAACGTCTTTCATTTAATCTGATCACATGAAAGACGAACGCTGGGCTGGATAATTATTTTCCGGAAAATCGATTTCCGATAATGTTCATCACAAACAAATAAACATGAGAGCTCCTTTGTAGAGATTGGAGCATTTTTCTCTGTGTGTTTGACGCAGGGTGGGGCTTTCCAGAAAAACTGGAAATACATGTGTTGGGAACCCTGTACACCTAAATTCCACCTAGCCGCCCGACTATTATGCCCGGGACGGAAAATGTAAAGTCTACTAACTCGACTCTCATTCTTGTGTAGTGGGAATGGGGAGAAAGGAAGGCGGAGTGCTCGTGCTTATCTTTAATGTTGACAAAGTGAATAGTGAAAGACGTAGTTAATGTCACTACACACAATGAATTAGGTGTTTGACGCAAAGTACTTTTTCTCTAACTCTATTTTATTCCAATTTTTCCCTATTGGTCTCCGTCTCCCACTTTGAAATACGAAATAGTGTTGAAGAAAGGTTTTATGCTTTTAGATGTGGGAGAAAGAACCAAACTCAAAAATCAAACAAAATTGGGTTTAATTAAATCTCAAGGACAAAGGAATCCAACACCATCATGTGCCAGATTGAGGTTTAACAATTCAACTTCAGATTTCAACCCAGTCTTCTTGTAATATACCTCCATCGACTTAATGCTTCCTCAAACTTTTTTGAATAATTTAATTTCCACAAAGTTTCTTTCAGAATGTGTGTGTTAGAGTTTGGGAATGGTAATTCCGTTGGTTTGTTTGCATTTCCCTATACGCACATATTAGAATTTACCAGCTCATCCTACAGGTGCTGGGCTAGTAAATGAATCCTATCAGTTCTCAAAATTAAAATGTATAGAGTTGAGGGCTCAACAGTTAGTTGTGTCACAGTTTCCTTTAGAAGTTACGGTTAATATTCCGCACATGGTGTGCTAGTTAACGGTTACGTGCTCACTTATTAGATGAAACATGTTTTCTTTGCTTGGTAATGCCTTTTCACTCGAGTAGTTGAAGAATAGGGACGATGATTAAAAACAAACAAACAAATGATAGAGGAGGGGTTAACTCATATTGTATGTATTAGGAGTTGGAGTTAGAAGTACAAGAAGAATTGAAAGGAAGACATTCTGTTTGTCCTTGTCATTCCTGTACCCCATTCTTGAAAATATGAGAAGATGGATGACAAAAAAATCTCTATCGATTTCTCTGTTCATCTTTTAGGGCTCTAGACTTTTAGACGAGACTCTTAACTTCGGAAAGGAATTCCGTGGACAAAAGAAGAGCCCGTCTAAATAAGCCTGAGCCAACATACATGGGCATGGTTGGTTCAGTCGGTTGTCTATAGCTCAGCTCCATACCTCCTGCTTTCCCTTCACAACCTCCTAATGCATTTACCAACTTACCGTTCTAAGAAATGTGGAGAGAGAAAGGGAGGGGAAGTGCTCATACATCCAAAACATTTTGTAATTTAACTACACTATGTTCATGTTTACGTTCATGTTCATGTTTCTTATTGGATGGAATCCTACCCGACCCGATCCGACCGACTTCCCTAGCAATTTTCTTTATTAATATTGAAGGAAGACGTGAAGGATGACATAAGACATTCTAATTATTATCTTCCTGGTATGTTTGTAATGTACCAGCAGAGGCTAAAGCAAAAACAACACATTTTTTGAAACCTTATGCATTTCTCTATTGTTTTGTCTACTCTCTCCTGACCGCATACTTTTTAGTGGCCTCGGATTCCGAGTTCACAGTGGTCTACACAGACAAATGGATATGGTTATGAACCACCGTGTATAATTCTGTCTACTCATAATCCTACAAATGTACATAGCAAATTCCATCCATGTCGTGGACTTTTGATTAATTCCGACTGAAAATTCAATCCCCTTCTCTGCATACTTTAAGCCTATTACCCTTAATCTTTAACCAACTTGGAAATTGATTAACCGGTTTTACTCGTCTATATTTTGCCTACATGAACTGAATTACGCCGTTTATAAAAAAAGTGTTCAGCGTGAATTTTATGTCAAATCAGACCTCAATTTATATTTCTTAAATTGAATGGATTGACATATGTTGGGCTCAAATCCTATTAACTATCTGGTAAGACCCTCTCTGTTTGCCTCACCCAAATTACTGTTCAGCATGGTTCACTAGTGCATTGCATTGTCCAGTGTGAGTATTTTTTTGTAGCCCCTTGAAATTAATGTGAAAAGTCTAATTGGTAGCTCCCGTCTTGTAAACGTTGAGGAGATAGAGGATTTTATGGGCGTTGGGTATTTATGGAGTGTTCTCGTTTCACCACTTTCTCCGAGCGTAAAAAGAAATCAAGCGAGAATTTCATTCCACGACCAAACACTTGAGTACCCCACTTGTGCCTTGTGTGTCGTGTCTCGTATGTGTGTATGTGTCCCAGTCCCTGTAATTACTTTCTCAGACGAGTACACAAGGAGGATACGGTAATTGCACCCGTCCTTCTAATTGATTTTCTGGAAGTAGTAACTCTTTACGAGAGATAAACTTCTTTTTAAGAGAGGATGGCGTAGGCGTACGTACGTAGTTTGAAAAACGCCGTATTAAAAGCTACCATATTTGACCGTTTGACAAATCAATTGTGCTCAGTCTAAATGTTTTACCAAAAATTGTTGGCTGACGGTTAGCCAAATGAGGTCAGATGTAAAATAATGTAATATTTTAAAAATTCCATCCAAACACCAGAATATTTGAGTGGAGTTGTTAGTCTTCCCAAAACAAAGTGAAAGTTGTGAGGAAACTACTGGTTGACAAAACAGCCGGTGGATGAATTTATACAAATAAAATGTGGAACAAGGAAAAACTTTTTAACTCCAGTTTCCAGTTCATGCCATGCCGAGAGTTTCTCCATAGCTCACCTCCGGCTCTAGCTTTAGAATCATTGATTTTTACCAAATCTCGCTCCAAAACTCATGACTATACACGTACACACAACAGTGTGGAGACTCAAGCATGTGTGCATGGATAAATAAGGTGTGCCAAATGAGTGTCGTGTGTTAGGCGTCAAAATCCTCCTTCCTTGCACTCTCCTGCCGAGTGTCTGTGTCTCCGTCTGTCTCTAAGCTGGGACATCCGACCAGTGAAATATGGGACAGTTGTCACGGGTTACAATATGAAATTCTACCCCTGAGAAAGCTCTTTTCCATCTCTCAAGTTTTAATGGGAGATTCTTTAAAAAGAATTCGGGATGGCAATGGCAAGGTAGTCTAGTCACATAGTACAATTCTCCGTAAGTTCTCAGCCCAATAACAACCAACGGGACTAGTCGTCACATTTTCCCTCATAAAGTAATGCTAGTAATATGTCACATCAAATCAATTTCTGACCCGCTCGTTAAAAAGCAGTCATGGTATCTCTGAGTACACGATGTACATAGTTAGTAAGAGGAGTGGAGTCTCATCCTAGAATCATTAGTTGTCCCATATAATTTAGCAACATCGTAACATTACTATTCTGTGGAGCAAAGAGGATGAGTCTGGGAATGGGATATTCCTTAAGATGGCTCATTTCTTAGCTTTCCTTTGTACTTAAGCCCTTACATTAAAGAGTTGCAGTTGAGATTGTAACAGAATAAGAATCAATAAAAATGAAGGTAAAAAGTATAAAGTGGAAGGTGGATCCAAGCTGAGCCCCCATTCCGAGCTTTTGTTTCCCATCGTCTACTCCTAACATTGAGAAATGACTAGAATGCCCTCGTTCCACGCTCCTTTCTCTTCTCTTCTGTTCTGTTCTGGTGAAATCGATTCATTAAAGTATAGAAGAAGAGACGAGAAGAGAAGAGGAAAGCATTAGAGAAAGGAATATTAGTCATCCAATGCAACCCAACCGTCCCTTGTAAAAGTATTTATGTTTCATCTCTACCTACTAATCCTCCTTCTAGCACCAACGCTTTCTCTTAAATTTCTAATCAAAATCATGTCGTCCGAAGGAGAGTGAAAGCACTTTGAAGGTATATAGAGGTAAAGGGAACAACCTAATAGATTTTCCTCTCTTGCCTTTCAAACCCTCATGGGGTCTATCTCTCTGTCCCTCAAACTAACCCACTGAAAATGTCCTCCACTTTCTTCTCTACTTTTTTACGCTTTACTACACAAGGAAAAGCAGACAACGTCACTCTTCACGCCTTCACTTCTTCAGAACAATACTTTATTTGAACATTTTACAAAATAAAACCCAATTGTAATCCAAAATCTCATTCTTGTTCTCTGCGCAAGAGTGAAGCACAATATTCTACCACAGTATGGATGCAGTCAACAAATCTACGCCATTTTCACATTCTCTTTTACAAAATATCCATTCTCAATTCTAGTGAAAAGTTTTCATGATATTTTCCAAGTTGGCGCACTCTATTTCTGATCTCTTCTTGAGAGAAATTCAAAAATACATGAAAAATGAAATAGGATATGCGTACAAAACGTAATTTAAAATTTTCCCGTTGCTTGAATTTAAGAGCCGAGAGAGCATTAAGTTTCACTTTGACAAGACTTGTGCTTGTGCTTTTACATGGAAATGGATGAGAGGGAAGCCTTACAGACAGGACTAGGAAAAGAGTGAAACCGTACAGGTTCTAGCTCTAAATTGAATCGAATGGAATGAAATGCATGAGTATTTTGGAAAAGTTAAATAGATATGTCGTACGAGTGAACGATTGTAAGGACAGAGGGATTGTTGGATGGAAACTGAGGTTGGGAAAGGAAAAATTATCCCTCTTGTGTCAGATAGGATTGGGTTAGATATCTAGATATCTAGAATTCTAGATTCTAGATGTGGATGGAGGGATGAGATGAGGCTGATCCGTTATTTTGTACAAGACTTACTCTGTAGAATGACACGGTGACGTCAGTTCCAAATTAATTTCGCTGCTCTCTGTTCCCGCTCCCATGGCTGTCCAAATCCTTTTTAGGAAAATCGATATCCACATTTGGAATGGAATGAGAATTTTAACGCCTCGTGACTTTTCAAAAGAAAATTTATTTTATTTCCCTTCAACTCCAACTGTAATTACACAGGAGTAGAGTAGGACGAAGGAGGCTTTAATTAAAAGCACCAAGAGAAAGACTGACAGACAGACTAGAACTAGACGAACTCCATTTTTTTCACACTTTCACGCCCACTTTCAATTTCAAACAAAAACAGACAAAGTAGATCTTTTAGTACAAATCATACTAGTGTATTTATTCGGTGTGAAAATGAAATAGAAGTTGGTGGAATGGAATGTAGTGTGTCTATCTCTTGACTAACTCATGAGGAGTAAATTTCGGACACTTTATTTTATTTGATCCTTCTAGAAAGTTTTCAGTAGTTCTGTTCCAGTTGTGTCTATTCTCTAACTGGAATATTTGTGGAGAGAGACTACATCAAAATGAAATATTGAATTGTCAAGCGCATCCATCCATTCCTAAATTATTGCCTTGAGCATTCAACATTCAACATTCGACATCAGACGACAAGCGTCAAGTCAAAATTCTATTAGGACAATTTTTGTCTCTGTCTCCATATGTCTCCATCATGGAAAGGAAAATAAATGCCGTGGAGACAGTGGAGAGTTCACAACCATTATTGGATGGGTACCAGGTTTAACGTTATGATGAGAGAAACTCAAAATTCAATTACACCAGTGCTTTCCTCTCTGAAATTCAGGACTTCCGCATTGTGTACACATTTAGGTCACTCAAATGGATGTGCGCAGCAAAACATCATCACATTTTAACGAATTGAATTTTACTCTTAAGGTTGGATGGAACCAAATCACTAGAAAGAATTAGGAGAGGAGGATGTGAGGGCACTAATGAGGAACCTTGGATTTGATTATCATTTAAAATAAAAGCCTTGCCCTACATATTTTCCTAGGATTCAGTATTCCGGGAATATGAACTTTTACATGTGACTATCTGTGTCATTTCTGGGACCACGTAATTGAGGACATGATAACAGACTACCTATATACCTTCTGAGAAAGAGAAAATCTTATATGTCACAAACACTAATACAAAAGTTATAAAGATAGTTGAGTTTAGCCAGAAGCATTTTCTGAGCAACAATGCTGAGACGTTTTGGTTACACAAAAGTAATAATTCTCCCTTCTTAAGAAGAATTGTGTAGAAATGAAAAGCCCTTAATGTGGGGTATTCAATCGGAACATAATGCATTATATGTGTTTGTAAACAATTTCCCTTTTTGATGAATAGCCAAGAATGAAACTTATTAGTGAATAAGAAAACTTCTGGAGAAAGTTGGTGAAAGTTTCCTTACTCTCTCCGACAGAACTTGTTAGTGAACAGAGCAGAGTAGGGACTGAATGACAATGACAATGACGACACGCACACACACTCCAGCTGTTCCTCACAGTTCAGACCGAAACGAAACGAATCCCAAAAACCGACCGAATCTCAAATCACACCACCAATATACATTTTGATATACAGGGTGTCCCAGAGACCCAAACCCGAAAGGAGTATAGAGAGGAAATATCAAAATCCATCTTTCTCGTTTTATACCATGGGTTATGGGTTGAACTCCGATTTGGCCTGGTCGAAAAGAAATCTTATTGAACACTAGTCCAAATGGGATTATCTTTACAAGTAGGATTTTTGGTTAGAGAGGGCGGGAAGGGAGACCTTCCTTCCTTCCTGGTCACACATTCAATTCCTACCGGATGTACGAGGAAGGAATAAAATGAAAGGCATCTTCGCTTAGGTTTTCATGTTTCGGGACACTCTTTTGAATTTTACAATCGTTCTCATGTACGGCTTATCCCTTTCAAATGAATTCTGACGTTGTAGTTGTAAACATGTTCTTTGTGACAAAACGCAAAACGGGGGTTGGGCTTCACGCTTTCTAGTCAGCTCAGCACTTTGTCCATGCTTGGTAGTCCCTTATCACCATAATTGAACTTAATGTAGTTTTTCTAAATATCAACGCAAGTGTAGGTCAGAAGTACTTATCAATCAATGGCAAATCATACTATGTCCTCTACTAGACTGTCTGTCTGAAGACTCGTATATTTAACAAAGGGAAATAGTAAGGGCCTCTCGAAAACTATAGCACTAATATGGAAGGCAGAGACTACAGGGATTTGGTATACGGCTGAGCTCTATATAGAGATGAGATTCTGGTGTAATTAGTTGTAGTATGACTTCCGGGAAACAATGATTGTTGATGTGACTCGTAAGACACGGAAAAGTGGTCGTATAAATTGTGGACGGTAGTTAGGATTTGGTGAGAGTAAGAGATGGAGAGAGAGAGAGAGAGAGAGAGAAGATTGTGGTGAATAAATTGGAGTGACATGAACATGAGTTTTGGTTCTTTTGTAGAGTGAGGATGGTCATGAATAGTTGAAGAGTGCGGAGTGCCAGAGAGAGAGAGAGAGAGAGAAAGAGAGAGAAAGAAAGGGTTTTGAAGTGATGGGGTTTCCTTGAGGAAGTCCACAAAGACAACATACTACCTAGTCACTACCTTAACAAACGTCGTCTCAAGGGAGGAATAATTTTGGGTGTCTTTCAAGGATGAACATACACGCATAGACACAGGCATAGACAGAGACACAAGGACAGGACTCTGGGTTTTGTGTTTGAAACATGGTCTATGGATTGCATTATCTTGAGAGGATAACCCAAGTTTAATTGGAAGAAAGAGCTGAGGAGAGGAGAGAAACAGAGAAAGGAGCGGAGTCGAGTCGTCAGAGTCTTTACAAACAAACTTCAAACTTCTCATCACTTAATTCCCTACTTTGTCATGCATAACCCATCCCATCCTCTCCTATGCTATTCTACCCTTCTTTGGCTTTCTCTTTTGAATGGACTCAATTGTCAGAGAAAACCTTAAACGTGAACAACCCTCATCCCTCATTCATTCAACAGACAGGACAGAGTGAGAGTGTTTACCTTTTCATACCAAAATCAATTCATAGCTCATTCCATTCAATTCTGCTGCTAAACCTAAACGCTCAACTTTTACTACTCTCTATGTATTTGCAAATTAACTACTAATTTTAGCACGAGAGAATCCTTCTTTGTAAAACGACGAACGTTTTGCGAGTGACTATTTTTAATTCCACTTTTTTGCTTGCCCAATTATTTCAGCATGCCCTTCAATTTGTATTGTTTACTAATGTGTCAGATTGAAATCATGGCTATTCAGAGCGATTACTCTGAGACAACAATCGATAAGTTTCTTTTATGTGTATATGCAATCAGAGACACTCAGATTAGTACTTCACACGTACATGAAGTGTCAGAAAGTAAACTCATTCATGAGTGAATGAATGGGTCCTAATCGCCTAAGTTTGGGGATTAGAGCCAACCAATACCACTTTTCCTAGTCTTTATCTTAAAAATAAAGGTGCAGCTAACTATGATTGAGAAGAGACGAAACTGAAGGGTTAAAAAAGTAAGAATAGAAGAAAGAGATAGAGAAGAAGAGAAGTAAGTTGAAGGCACTTGTGTGAGTCTCACTGCAAAGAGTAGGAATTGGGGTGACGGGACGTCCCACCCCTTGAGAGATACCTCGGGTTGTATCCCCCAATGCTGTACCCTCCGCCCTTGGACAATTGGGACAGACGTCGTACTCCGATTGAAGGCGGTCCAGGTCCTCCACCCTAAACACACATTAAAAACAAATCTCAATCAAAATTTTATATAGTCATAAAAATTTAAATAGATTGCGAGGGATTAAATAAACCCTTATGGTCAAAACAGTCAAATGTGGAAATACGAAACCTTGAAAAAAAATCTAAATATTGAAGAGCGCAAAATGTAATAAATTCAATTGAATTCAGACCAAAAACATTTTTACAGCTCAAGGTTAGGAATAATTTTGTTTTGAAAAGTCAAAATTAAGACGAGAGAGTGTAGAAGTAGGAAATTACTCAAAACTCTTCTACGTAAATTGAATAAATTGTTGTTAGGTAAATAAATATATGAAGAGGAAGAGCAAGCGGTGGTAGTAGACTAACTAACTCTGTTTATGTGAGAAGAAGCTCTGCAGTGCTTTCCTTCGGCTTTTGAGAAGGTTTGTTGTTTCGAGACAAACCTTCCTGAAAGGCACTTAATGGCTCCATCCCATAAATTGAAAAATTGACTTTACTCGAATGCTTTCAAGGAGACCGGAAGGGAAGTCGTTCCTAGATTATTTCCCTTCTCTTCCTCTCACAGCAACTTAAATTCAATTTTAAGTAAAAGTGGTTAGAGGTCAAATTCGAAACTCGCTTCCAAGAATTAGCCGTGTAAATGGTTGAAACTAAAAGAAACTTATTATTTGATTTTCTGGTCGTGCTTTTATTCAATAAAGGGAGGGAGGAAAAGAAAGAGACTGGGCAAGTGTTAATGTGGAACTGAAGATTTGACCTGATGGTTGGAGATATTGGGGTTTTGGGCGGAAGTGTGATCCAGATAGAGAGTGTAGGAAATGAGAAGGAAAAGGAAGTTGAGAGTTAGAAAAAGCAAAAAGCATTTGAAATGGTTGAGTGAAAGTGCTTGTAGACACACTATGGGGGTTAATGAAATGTCACTCGAGGATCTTTTCTCCAACACCACCTCTGCTCTTTACACTTTCCTCTCACTCTCTCTCTTTCTCTTCTCAAATTACTAGGAGCGAGAGCTAAAATCATACTTTCCTTTCACTCCCAGAACTCAATTGTAATTTTGACTAAAACAAAGAGGAGTCAAGCCAAGCCATCTCTCCGTTCTCATTCCCATTCCCATTCCCTACCTCATTCATTCATTCATTCACACTCACTCACATTGAACAACAATTATTCCATCCAAACTCAACTTCCCACTCAAATCCTCTCTTGTCTTGTGTCACTTTCATTTCATGTCGACTCAACCAATTGATCAAACCATCATTCATTCCACAATGCCCGAGTCTACTGTAGTCTAGTGTAGTGTGAACCCATCTAAATGTGAATAGAAATAATACAGAATGGAATGGATGGAATAGAATACCTAGTCGGATTCTATTTATCTAAAGATCACAATGGGCTATTTGGATCTATCATCCACCGTCCTTCCTTCAAAATATATATACATATTAAACCTGTGGTCTCTATATCGAAAATCTCCTTTAATCGAACTACTTATCCGAAAGGAGATGGAAAGAGTGGTGAAAGTGGACTTTCACCCGAACGACAACTCGTTTGATCGATTGGACAGAGTTTTTCGAGTTTGGCCTCTTTTGTTTATGGCATAATCATGTGATTAAAGAGTGAATGCAAGTGGGTTTGTTTTTAAGGTTTTTTGACCTTGATTTTTGTCCACAACTTAAAACGTAAAAGTTGTGTAAATTGTGTAAATTGTGGTAATGCATTGAATGAATTGAATGAGTGAGAAGTTAAGTCGGATGTGTGTGGGTGAAAGCGGGGAGCCGCAATCGGTTTTACTGACTGAGAATGAAACACTCCTTTAGTTTGGGCTCTCCTGAGTCGGATCCCGCGGTTTCTCCTGTCAATGGCTTTCACATTCCATTATGTTCAACGACGTAACTATGTTTCACACTACTGCACTCAGACTACTGGAGTCAGCACACTAACCAATGTATGTCTGATTCCTCACTTCCACTCTTTCTTCCATAAACAATGTAGTACTTCCAAGATATACCCAACTTAACCAAGAGTACACATCCACATGTCTAACAACTAACATCCTCTTCAACTCCCGTAAGAATAGAAAAGCAATTGAAATGTTATTCCTACTTCTACGGGTTAATTCTGTAAGTGTTCCGTATAACACGCTTAATATTCGCATGGGGTCTCAATGGATACCAACGGAAAATACATATTTGGGACATTGCAAATTAGCCTGACTATGTACCCACCTGCCCTGATAAGCGACCCAAATGTGGACTAAAAAATAAAGAGAGCGGAATAACCCATCCTTTGCTTTTGTGTGGACTCTTGTATTTTTCCCATCCGTCCCTTAAACAAACACCAATACAAACAAGGGACGAGATATTGGACGAATTTACTAAATTTTGTCCTGACTCAGATTGACCATCCGCTACGACCTCGTGGACGGACACTAACATTCACTTTCTCTTTCCGCTCACTCTCTTACAGGAAACGACATGTTATGGCATAGAACCCACAAGGCTAAACTTAATTAGGAATTTTATTGCCATCGTACTTGTTTCTACTTATATCCGGTATCCATCACAATCACAATATTCTACTTTCATTTGGCTTTTTTGTCGGTTCTGGGAAAAATATAAAAATGATGCGTAATAACGTAATGGAACAAATTTCTGTGGAATGTGAGAACAAAGAGAGGAATCGTGACTGTGGCAGTGGCCTTGAGAGAAACATATGTAAGGATGATGTATGAATAGGATTTTGAATAAAACGTAGAATTTATCCCATAATTATGATCCTTGAAATCACTCATTCAACTAATGATTTATGAGTGGTACCCAAGTCGTAGAAGGAAGTTGTGGGCAAAGTAAAGTATGAGAGGGAAAACCACGGACTCATTCCTTTAAACTTTCGTTCTAGAAGGATAAAATTAATACGAAATCTGAGGTATGTAATGAGGGAGTTAGGAGTTGGACTGAGACTCGGAACTAGGATTTTCCTTTGATCATGACTTCTCGTCCTTCCTTCCTTCCAAACCAAAACATTCCACAACTTTCTCCTTTGACACACACACGAGATGGGATGGGATGTCAGTATCAGCACCAACATAAGCACCAGCATAAGCATCAACTTGAGCTTGAGCTTGAGCGCATAATATGCAATTTGGAATTCTCTCTAGAGAGAACCAAATGAGCCAAAAACCTCAACAAACACAAAACATTCACATAAAAACATGTCGAGAGTACAAACTTATCACCCAACCATACACTCACTACATTTCATTCTCATTTGGTTTGATTCTACGTCACACACACACACATGTACTTCCACTCTGAACACACCACATACAGCACATACATGAGTCATCCAACATTCCATTAACTCTCCTCTCATTCTCATTCTCTCAAAATTGACCATTAAAATAAAGCGACGAGGATTTTGGTCAGAGTTTGGATTTAATCTCATGAAAGTCAAAGTGAAAGTGAAAGTCCATGGGACGGGACCTTTGACTCTTACTTTGTCCATAAAAGGTGAATCCATTAATGAGACTTGGTGCTTAGAACGAGAACAAAAACTCCTCATCAAATCCTTTGAAATAATAAAATCATATTCAAAAAGTATGGAGTGAATTGGAGAAAGTCACAGTCTCGCCATACAAATGCAAAATATCAATGCATACGAATATGACTAGAAGCACTTTAGCACTCACGTCTGGAGGATAATTAAGTCATGCCCAATCTTTAGTGTCGAGTAAAAGAAATGTTTGAAAGAGTAAAATAATGTTAAGATAGTGTAAAATGAATGAAGAATGAAATGCTCACCTCATGATGATCAAACTCAGTTCCTTTGTCAGCATGACTCGTACTCGTCATCGTGACTCCCACGGAAACTCTTCTAGAGTTGAATTGACTGGAAGTCGTGGAGTAACTCATTCTAATCAGATTTTCACGCACTAAACAACTGACTTTCACTTTTTTCAATAATTGAGGAAACTGATCCGGACATGGACTGGCCTACCTTCCCTCCCTACCTTACCTTATGGATGGAAACCTACCTTTCTTATCTTTGGATGATAATTTGACTAATTTAATTTTAAAATTTAAATTCTTGAAGAGTGTGAGTAAAAGTAGGTGGTTGTAATGTTAAAGTATAAAGTAGTGAGTAGTTTTAAAGTAGTGATGAAGATGCAACTGGTGGTTTTTGATGGTTTTAGTTGTCCTGTGTTCCTATCCTACTCCTACTGCTTCCCTCCCCGACTGACTGACTGAACCGAATTTCGGATGAGAGAAAGTAGAAAGTAGAAAGCAGTAGTGGCGGTGGAGTGGGATTGGTAATGTAATGCTTTGGGTTTTGGGTGACTCAAACTTTGTGTGTTGGAAGGAGAGCAAGCAGACACTCGTTTTGGGAAAGGAACGAGGAGAAGAGAGCAGAGCAGGGCAGGAGGTACCTGTTCAGTTCAGTTCAGGTTGAGGAGAAAGCGAAGGCAAGGAACTCAACCACCTGTGCGCTTGTTCTTCCCATCCACACACAAACACCATACCATACACCCTACCCATACCCATGTTCTGAGTCTTCCTTTCCTAGTCTTGTGAGTAGTGAGTAGCCTACCAACCCGATATATCGACCCCTGTGGCGGGTTTTGAACGGTCCAACCGACCCAATCCTTTCCAACCACATACATACATACATACACTTACACCCATACACCGTTCCGTTGCTAAGGTCTAGCTGCTCTCAATATACAGTCTACAGTATACAGTGTACAGTGTAGTCTAAGAGTTGACAGGATTTGGAAGAAAAACGCTTCCAACGTTTCACTTTATGCTCTTCTGCATTTTGGGGTGGTTCAAGTAAAATCACTCTGCCAGAGAGAACATCTATGTCTTTTACTAACTACGACTACAACTACGTTCAACGGAGACGACCTACGTACGTACTTTACTTACTATCTCTCTCTTTTCCACAAGGACACACGTCTGTCCTCCGTCCGTAGACAACGAACCCATCCATACGTTACTCCTTTCACTTCCTCCTTTCTCCCGACAGTCAAGTCTTAGTGTTCTTGGGACTTAAGAGAAAGCACAGCATTACACACACACACACACACAGCTCACACTCCTTCCGTCCTTCTCTTCCCTTCCTCGTTTCTAAGGTAAGTAATGAACCAAGGCAAGGGAAGGAAGGAACAACCAAACACTACACACACAGACGAAGGACCTACATTTTCACAACTTTACTCCACTTCTTTCTCTCCAACAATTTCATCACCCTGTGCCTGTGCTCTTCCTCTCAAGTCCTGTCTGTCCTCCTCCTCCTCTGCTCCAACTACTCATTTTCAACGGACGAGACGAGGATGGGAAGGGAGAAAACTAATTAACTATTTTTCATTTTGATTCCCTAAGTGCCACTCACATTCACATCTCCAACTCTATCTATCTATCTATCTCCTCTCACAAATGACACAGTTCGGAAACACATTTCCTTCACAGAGTGAGTGAGGACAAATGAGTGAGTCCAATCTATGAGGGAAAAGAGTCCCAGGTTTTCTAGGAAATTGTAGACTTCATTACTAAACCTTCCATTTGGATGATTTAAATGAGAATTTTTCAATCCCAACTACAAAGACAGATTTTACGAATTCTACTCTACCTTCAAATTGCAATATTGCTTTTCGTCCATTTTAATTTGAACAGGATTGGTTGACTCAAATTCAAGACACACTCATATAGTATATTCTTAGATTAGAGTGTTAAGACACCACCAATCAAAAATAATGACTTTCACGAGCCCAGCACTTTTTTTATTATACTAAAAAAATGAATGAGGTTTTGAATAATTGAGATACTTAAGATTCAAAGTACATTCGAGAAAGTTTTCAAAGTTTTGGCTACGTCAAAAATGACTTTCTCCAGATTATAGTAGACTAGACGGTCATCCATCAATGAGAAAATTAAAAATTAGAGTAAACTATCCATGGAGTTTATGAAGTTTTAAAACTTTTGGGAATGACTTGAGTGATGGAACATGTAAGGACATAACTCCGAAGCCTTGTTTTTTGTTCATTGAATCCTTTGCTGTAGAAGCGATGAGACGAGTGGAGAAAGTGTCATTGATTTTCTTTACAAAAACTTTGTGATCAGGACGAGAACGTTGAACGATTCCTGAGACGTGAGACTGAGGGAGAAAGTGGGCAGAAAATGAGATCACTCCACAAATCTAAATTAGAAAGAGTCTCTTACATAATAAAAACATGGTGAGTGAATGAGTGAGTGAATGAACGAGGAAGGTAAAGAGCAGCAGCGTCTATACATCGCTCCCAGTCATCCAGGACGTAAAAACTTTCACCAGGAAAGGAAATGTCCTATTTCGTCATGCTCAAACTCACAACACATTTTATTACACATCCCAACCGTTCAACCCACTCCAGCAAGGCACACATGAACAAACAGAAAGAATGTCCCAGGTTGTCGTCTTCCAGATTGTTGGAATGCGACAACATGTTACCAACATATCTCAGTCAGCATTCTTCTTCTTTCTCATCGTGTTTTTCTCAACTCCTGAGACAACTACGATTTGCTATGAGCCTCCAAGGAAATACTGAGCAGTAAAATTTGTGTAAAATAGTAAAGAAATGGAGATAAATTCTTTCAACTCCCATGTCTCCTACTCGTGTCATGTCATGTCAGTGTCAACACTAGGAAATTTCATGCGTTGTGACACATTTCAGTACAGATTGAAGAAAAATATAAAAGTTTCATTTTCAACACAACATATAGGTTGTACTTTATTATGCTGACAAAAACGATAATTCTCTCTCAGAAAAGTTAATTTATTCAATCTACGTATTAAGGGAAAGTTGTAAAACTTTAAGCTTAATTGAACAACAATTGGGTTCCGCTTGCTCGCTCCTTCAAAATCCTGGAAACCCATTTGAGCATTAGACAGAGCAACAGGGGGTCCACGAAAACAAGCGTCAGGACAGGACAGGACAAGTTGAATGCAATTAATTTTATCTTGATTAGGATCTAAACTTCCTCATTGAACCGCATTCCCATTCGTTTTCGCATTCCATGATTGAATCCAAACTTTGCGTGTTTTTCCAGGAAAGAAATGACACGATGCGATGGAAGCATTAACTCGTTACTCCTACACTAAACTACATGTACGTGAGACACGAACCATTTTATGAACACTCTTGCTCTAGCTCTGCTCTGCGGTTGATCCTTAATTGTAGGATTTCCGACGGAATCTCCCATTACAGCGTTTAGTTGACGTTCACACATTTGGATCATGTCATTCTTTCACCTCATGGATTTTTTGACATTTCATTTAATTGCATGTCCACACCTTTGTACATATAATGGTCTCAATTCAACCACACAATTGTAGGACGCCATTTAGTTCACGTTGTTAGTGTTAGTACAAGGGAGTTGGAAAATAGTGTAGTGAATGTAATCTGCCAATTAGAAAAGATTAAAAAGCAAAATGGCACACGGAGTCACGTCACGCGGAGTCTTAGGTCTTAAGACTTATAAACTTTTCTTTAGAGAGTTGAAGTTATAGAAACGATCGATAGGCTTTGAACAGATGTGTTTTTCTCAAAAATTCATTAGGGAATTGAACGTGTGAATGAAAGACGGTGGCGCAGAGTGCAGACGCGTCTTACCTTTTTATCACAACAACATGAACTGGCACTCAACTCACTCAGAGCACAGATCAACTTTATGTGGTCTATACATCATGGCATTTGGCATCATCCACCACTCCACCACTGTCTCAATGGCTATCACCAAACCACGGAATGGACGAATAATTAATGTTCTTAAGTTCTAACAAAGTCTAAAATGGGCGTTCAAAAATTAAAAATTGTACGGCATGGTTCATAACTTAATTTAATACTCACATTGGTTAAATCTTTGTATTTGTCCGTAAAATGTGGCTAACCTGTTACTGACAATTTTAAATTAGGTGTATAGAGAGTTAAATTAAATTGAAGATAGAAGGCCTAGAAAGAGAAAGGAGAAAGGGAGTGATGAAAGGAAAAGGTTTGCCCTTGACTACATTACACGTACTTGAGGTAAAACTGAGGAGAAATAAAAGTGAAAGTTGACCCAAATGGATCATTACTCCTTCTTCTCAGGGAGAAGAGAAAGCCAAAGCCATAAGGAGATGACGTGGACGTGTGTATGTGTGTACATATGCCAAAAAGGAAACGAGAGCCGTGCGGGGAGTTTCTCAGGACTTTCATCTCACAAGAAAAGGAAAAGAGTCATCATTTTACTACGAATATGTTACAGTTCAAAACTATTACTTTTATTTCAGTTTTTAAATTTGACATTTAAGATTAAGATTTCATTAAATTCAGTGTTAATTAAGGATTCATAATTCTTGAATTTACACTTTCCTATTCTGTGGCTTTATATAAATACAAGATAGCCATTATATCTATCGACATGGTAAAATTAAAAGAAATTATCGAACGTCAAAAAATCAGATATAAGCTTGTAAACAAAAATTGGAAAAGTTAGGATTGGGTGCTGAGAATTTAATATTTATTTTCTATACATGGGAATGAAATTCCAATTGCTGACGTATTTAAACTTAATGCCATCCAAGGAAAAGGATATGTATTTCTGAGAAGTCGCTGATTCCATGGAGTACTGTGAATAGGCCGGAGGGGTTGAACGTGAACGTGACGTTGGTTGGATGAATGATGATGACGGTAACAGATTTGGTTTGATAAAATGTCACCACTCCACTTCCACTTCCTCGGTACTTTCCTTTTCTTTCTTTCTCCCATCTCTTCCCTTCCTAACGTAATGTCCGTTCCTATAATTTTTCTACTGGGATGTAAGTCCATGAAGTAATCGGATTCATTTTTCCCTTGACTGAGTCTTCAAGTCTTACTCACTTCACTCACTTCCCTTCCCTTCCTTGGAACATTGAGAATTGAGAGTACATGGGTTTATGTGTGTATTAGGTTGAGTCTATGGAGTGTTGAATGGATGCTGTTCCATTCCATTCCATATGTATTAGTTACACAGATGACGTATTCCTGTGTCTGTGTGTCTCTTCCACAGAGTCCCCCGTCGCGTCGCGTCGTCTTTCCTCTGTCATTTCCCAAGAAATCATGTCTTGGCTTTATCATGTCCATCCATAAGAAGACGAAGCAAAAAAAAGAAAAAGACTTTGAACCCTTTTCAAACCAATTGCATACAATTCGGATGACCAAAAATAAAAATGAGTCCAACTCAGCATATTACTCCTATGGACACAAGGACACGGGATACGAGCGTGTCTCCAGAAACTGCTTACTGACTCCTTTGTGTCACTCTGACTTTGAGCCATCATGGACAAGGAACAGACTTTTCAATCAGATGTGATTAAATTCCAATCTCTTTTCCCTTCTCTTCTCATCTTTCAATTCAAAATAGAATTTCACATGGCTACATATTTTGCTCCTTCCAAATGCAATTATCCGGCTTCTCCGTATCCCAATAGAATTCCTATGATGTCAATCTATTTCCCAGAAGCGAAGCCATAACCACAGCCAATGGTATAAAGATTCCAAATTGGAATTAGTATTGCTTTATATCATGAGGTAAAACCTTACTACTAAGACCACCATAAGGTTTGCAGTCCGCAAGAAATGTTATTCTCTGATGCAACCGTCCTAATTTGTTCCTAAAAGTTCTATCCCAAAATAAGTGAGCCGAATCTTGACACGATCCGATAAGGAAATGATACATTTTTGAGTTACCACTAACAAAAGGTGAAAGTAGGACAGTTGTACGTCGCATTGACTTTCAGGATACCTTTGTCGGAAAGCGATGTATTAGGAATTTATGGGAGGACGAGGTATGAGGAATAAGAGGAATCGAATTCATGGAGAGTGTACGAGGTTATAGCGTTGATTTTATTTTTGGAGATGGAGATGTGGATGTGGATGTGGATGTTTAGAGGAGAGAAAAGTGGTGTTCATAATATGTTTATGGGTTTGCCCTTGATGGATGGCTATATTGAGTTGTATTGAGTTATAAAGAGTGGAATGGGATGTCGTGTGTGTGGTGTATTCCATGTAGTTGGTTGTTTTTAAATTGAAATTCAATTTTATTGGACGGGAACAAATAGTAGGATGGGATGGGATGGGAGAGAGTGAGAGAGAGAGAGAGAGTTGTCGGGACAGGAAAAGTAGGACAAGGTGATTGTATGACGGGAGCTTGTTCTATAAATAACCTTCATGTCCATGTACACATCTACAACTCTTCTCTTCCTTTCCTTCCACTTTCACCCACTTTCACCCATATTTCATCCCTTTCACGACTTGTTCCGCTTTTGATTACATTCAATCCACCCAATACATCCTCAAATACAAAAGAAAAAGACACACGTCCAACACACCAACTTCAAAATGTCTCTCTCAGTCTCAAACTACACACTCACACAATGAATTCATTGTCTAAATCTTAGGTAAGACTTCAGAACTCGAGAAATAATTGGCAACAGAACTCTACAATTTGGGTAAAAAATTATTGAGACAGATGTGGAACTCTTAATGGGTTAAATGGGATGGATTATCCCGGCATGACTGTATTCCTTGCACTGTAGTCTGTAATACACCCTATTCTGCCCATCTCGTAAACACTTGCATATGTTGTGTATAACTTTCTAGATTTTTCCATGGGTCCTTATTTTACACGAGTCATGTGTGTGATGTGATGGCTGTTTAGTACGTAAGGAAGTCATGGCCCTGACGTACCTGGGAAAAGATGACAAGGGAATGGAAGTGAAAGTACAGAATAGGTGAAAGTACAGGAGAAATCTCCTCCTCTCCCTTCTCTTTCACTTTTGACTCAAAAAGATCAATCTCTCCTCCTCTCCTGTGTTCTACACTCTTTTGATGTCACCTTCCACACACACACACACTGCAAAACACAAGTCAAAAGTCTAACTCTATAACTGAGGAACGATCAGAGCAGAGCAGAGGAGAACAGAGAGGAAAGTCAAAATATCTAAAAGTGTTGTTCATGCAGAGAGAGAGAGGAAAATAACAATCATCTCTCTACTTTTCTTCTCTCAACCAGTCAATGTTATTTATTTCCGTACAGACCAAGAACACAGAGAAAACCTTTGTCTTTTCTTCCCTTCCAACATTCCACAACTCAAATCATCAAAAAGTATTTTGTCTTTGTCACGAGCGAAAAAAACAAACTTTAAGTCGTGTGAAAGGAAAGGAAAGGACAATTTCCAGAATCCAGACTTTCATTTCATTTCATTCCATTCCTTTACAGTTACGGCGACAGCCAAAGCCCAAACCCCCCAGCGAATTAAATTATTGAAGCGAAAACTGAAGACATGTGTGAGGATTTGTAGGGCGGTCAATCATGCGTTTACAATACATATGTGCATTCAGACCCAATTAAAGATGTATTCCAGGATTTTATAATGATGATCACGTTTTTAAGGTGAAGACAGAACAGATCAGCTCAATTATATCTAATACGTAGGCTGGCAGGATTTTCCAACTGGAAAGGAAAGGAAACTAAGAAAAACAAATCTGTAGACACGCACGTTAAACAGCTAAGGAGACAAAATAAGCAATGGGAATTCTTTAACTCTTCCGCTCTTAGGCCAAATCCCATTTTTCTCACGCTCACCTACAGGGTGGTCCATAACTATTTTGCAGCCTTTAGTCAGTGAAAGTCATGAAAGGCAGTTTTTTAAAAAAAAATATTCTATGACGGATTCAAATTCAACAGGTCATCGTACTACGAGAAAAGCCGGTAGCAGCAATTTCTAATTTAATACAAGAAAGGCAGAGCCATCAAAAGAACTTTTGACTTTTATTTAAGACGTACAGTTCTTGTTACCCTATTTCAGAGTAATTAAGTTATGAACTACCTTGTACACTTTTTTTGTATCATATTGTGTAGGAGAAGATGAGAATTGAGAGCTAGGTTTGAGTTTTTGCAATTAGTGGAAAGAAGGATGGAGAGGAAGATGATTCTGGGAAGGCACGAACTTTGCTTGAGTCAGTTTCAGTTTCAGTTCGAACTCCCAAACAGGTCCACTTCAGTTCGTTTGCAACTCATTAGAGAAATAATGAGAAATATGATAGGGTAGATGTTAAACCATAGACAAAAAGGAATGAGAGCTCAAGGGAAAGGGAAACGGAACCAGAGCATCAGAGCACGTACACTCCACTAATACATGAACAGTTTCACAAATTGCTCTTACTCTCGTCTCATCTCATCTACAAACTACAAAACCAAAGGAAAAGGATGAACCTCTTCACTTCACTCTACTCTCCATCACCACAAATCAAATCCAATGATAAAGAATTAAATTCTGAGAAATATGATCCCAAGTCAAGACCCTGTAATGTAATACAAACGCACATGATTACAATCACATCCAACTACAGAATAAACTATGTTGCCAAAAAAATTATGTATTAAATTCCTACACCGCAACATTTGTTGACTGTCGCAATTACTACAATTGATTCCCAATCGTAATAAAATAAATATGACTTCGACATAGTAACTTTATAGACTACATACTACATACATCATTTGCTTTTATATTTGATGATCTGTCCGTTCGAAAATGTAGTCTATGATGTACGCTCTATAGAAATGTCCGACCTTTACAGTTGTCCGTCTAGATAAGAATCTGTCTATGTATTATTAACATTGTTGACTGACAATGTGTTCTTTCCATCTCTCTCCATTGTGTTACGTAAAGTAATTAACTTGAGCTAATCTGAGCATGGTGAAAGTGGTGAAAGATGAATCCTTGAAAAATTGGAATGCGATTTGTGTTCAAAGTCAACGGAATACGAACAGGGTAGAAACGGAAAATGGAAAACTGAAATGACGTGTTGGCCCAGGAATTGTTGTGTTCTCTGTCTCTTTTCTCTTCACTTCTCTTGTACAAGTAAAAGTAATACTTATGTTGTGCCTCAGGGTTTGTTTGTTTAACAAGTGTAATATGTATGTATTATGCCATGTCCCAGTCCCCCAGTGTCTATCTCTACTTACACAACACATCCATGTACTTTCTTTGAGTGAGAAACATTTGGATGTTGACTAAGAGAGGATTTTCAGACATGTCAAAATGTTGAGTCTTCATCAACATCACGGGAGATGGGACGGGGTTAGCCATAACAAGGATTTCATCTCCAGCTGTTCTCTACAGACAACACACATCATGTTTCCAATCTAAGCTCTCTGTTCTATCAAAACCAAAACCAAAACGCTTTCATTCTATGCATCCCCTCCAGTCATTTTAAAGGAACAGAAACAGAACCTAACTTTACTCTTAGAAGAGAACCATCATTTCAAATTAATCCTCATTCATTGTCAACCAAAATTGATTGGATTTTGTAGCATCTCTCCACTCCTCCTGCCCCAAAGGAATCAGTTAGTTAATGTTCATGCATCCCAGTCGCCAGTCCACCAAATACACAAGTACAAAGTACATGTTGGTTAATATCTCTAGTTGAGTCCGGTTTCTGGACAGAGAAAAGTCTTTGGAGTTCGAGAGAAATTCATGAAGTGACTCGTAGGAATGGGCCACGGACGGGCCCACAGGCTAGAGCAGAGCAAGAGCTTTCGAGTCAGTCAGTCTAGGTTTGGAGTCTGAGTCTGTTTCTTTAGTTGGGTTTAGTGGGACGAGTCAGAGTCAGTCTTGAAGTCTTGGTCTTGTTTACCCATCCACTAGGGAATTTTCTTGTATATATATTGTGTGTAAATACGCCAGCAGTGGATAGAAGATTGGAAATTCAATTGATAACTGGCTAAGTACATATGGGATGGGATGGAAATGGGACATCCCATCTATCTATCTATGCAATGCAATGGAATGCCCTGCATGTGTATCTAGGATTTTTGGGAGAGATTGGAAAATTGACTAACATTGCATTAGATTAGATGTTGGGTCTCTAGGACTAGGACCAGAGCAGAGGATGAGCAACAACAACCACACAGCACAGCCATGGATTAGAGTTCAATTTGAGCGGAACGGCCATATGCGTACACATAAGGACCCTGAAGGAGAAAGTGGCTTTCTCCTTCCTCTCCCTTCCCTTCCTTCTCCAGAATTATGTTCATGTTCATGTTCTCCTAATATTCCAACTTCCCCTCTTCCCTTCCCTACGAGCACAACAAATTGAGTCTGGATATCATGAGAAAACATCTGAGATCATTTGTAAAACCATAAGTAGGATTATGACATATTCCATTTATTATTATGTCTCAAATCTCAAGCTCTTCCAATGAAACTCCATAGGACTTACGGTTTTCTTGACTCGTATCTAGTTGTCTTGAGCTATAAACCAATGAATGCAATTTTCGATCGACTTTTTCAAATTAAAAGAAAAGAGAAAGGAAAGGTCTTTTGGATTTGAGTCTTTAACTGGTGTAAATTCTTTAACACTCCTATTGTTCTGTGTCTGTACTACATAGGTTTTATGAGCAGTTTCCTCAGAATGAAGTCGTGAGTCTAGTCTGAGTGAGTGGACTGTGGACTCTGTGATGTTCTATTTCCTTTCCTTCCTTTGACTCCGTTGGGCGGTAAGAGGAAAGCAATTGAGTTTTTTTTCATTGGATTGGAGAGAAATCCACAAGTCCCAAGTGGGCTCTTGTGGAATCCGGTTGATTGACAGAGTGAGCTACTTTCCCCCCACTTGTTACTCACTTCTTCCCTTTTCCCTACCTTTCTTTACATTCACATCATTCTACCATTTCTACTCACTCCAATCATAATAAACTCTCCTAACCCCCACAAATCACCTCGTTTTCGGAACACCCTGTAAACCACGTGAAAGTCTTTTACCTTCACGCCCTACCTCACATTCAGAGCCTCCAGAATTAAAAGGAGGATCTCATCTGGAATTTCTGATTAGAATTACAAGTGTCGCCGGGATGGGATGGAATTGAAATCATATTACAAAATCCCTGGAAACTCGTGCAAAAAAAAATCAAATTGGCGTGGCTTATGTGTCATGCCCCGACGAAACTGAAATTGATTAGTGGAATGCATATCACATAGACATTCACGTATAGTATGTATTTGCAGAGGAAGAGATTTTAGGGATGCGGATGCGGATGGATGGGATGAGGTGTTCTCATTCCATCCACGTCTAAATAACTTCTATCTCTATCTCTATCTCTACCTCTCAACATATTTCCTCACATTTCCATCAACCCAACGTTCTGCTCTGTTCTGTTCTGTTTCTCTTGGACGGAATGAAGATGTTAACTACAGAGTAGAGAGTGAAACATAGGCTAGGTCTAGTGTTCCGGATGCTCTGCCCTGCTATCCCATTTCCCCACAACCCACGTACGTCCCATCCGCCATCCATATCCTTTTCTCCTGAATATTTCTTAGTTGTCTTGTGTGTTATGAAGTGGAGTGAAAGTCAGTTTCCTTTTCAATTCATTACTAAAATGGAAGAGCTTGAGGCAATGATACAGAGTACAGATAACAAAGTTTGGAGTTGGAGTTGAGTTGAGTTGATGTTCCACTTTCCATTGTGTCTTTCTCTCCTCTCCTCTCCTCTCTACTACTCTCTACCTTTCCTTTCCTCTCAAAACTTCCTTCGTCTGAAGGAAAGGAAGGAAGCTGGAGTTTGAGTCTGAGTCTCATCAAATGACATCTCATAGCACTATGTACTAACGAAAACGTAAGGTGAATGTGTAAGATGAGGAAAATGCAACTAAATCCTTAGCTCTGGTTCCATCAATAATAAACATCATACAAGACTCATACTCATACTCCAATACTCAAACCACTCAAAGGACCTTCAGCTGTTCAGCTTCTCCTTCTTTCAATTCTCAATTTCCTCAACTCTACCTCATCATACAAGGGAAAAAAACTACTTTTTTTCATGCTTTCCCGAATTCCAATCGTTTTTCAAACAGAAGTTGAAGTTGAGTAAAATTAGACTCATGTTTCAGTCTCGTCTCGTCTCTTTTTCCAAAATCCAAAACTTTACTTCTACTTATAATTCCAAAAGCGAGTTATTACAAACAAAGTGTAGTCTTGATAATGTCAACAAAAGGAAAAGAAGGACTTCTCTTTCTCTTTCCATCCTAAGAAAGATAGAAAGAGAGAGAGAGAGAGAATTCACTCATCCGAAGAGTCAATGTCAACATAATCATCATCATCGTCTCCATCAACTTCACTCAGAGTCAAGTCCTCCAGCATCTCTTCAAGACTTATTTTGGGTCTGTCTCCATCATCCTCTGTCTCTTCTCCATCTCCATCTCCAGCCCCAACTCCAACTCCCGTCCCAACTCTCTTCCGATCCTTGTAAATGTTCACAGACTCACGGTATGCCGGATCCTCTTCAAGATCCACCAGGAAGTCTTCATAATCTCTGGAGAACAAAGGACACACACAACAAAATATAAAAAAAGTTTGAGGACTTTTTCCCTTTTATTTAAAAGGAATTGGGGATTAAATTCATGGACGTTCTATTTTGCTCCGAGGATTATTTAGCGTTAGCATTAGCTCTAGTTCTAGTTCTAACTCTGTTCCCTATTTAATATGCTCCACATATTTTCTCCTATCCAATCACCAAATGACGTCAAAACCTAAAGGTAAAATGAATAGAAAAATACAAAATGCATGGATGGAATGGAGTGAAAGTGAAGGAAAGGAAAGGAAGGGTTTACGTTTAGGCTTTGGATTGAACAAAGGAAAAAGAGAGAAGGAAAGGAAAGGAACGAAACGAGTCCTGTCCTGTCCTGTCCTGTCCCACCCAACGGCTATTGATCACTCCTACTTTTGATCTCTCCTGTCACTTCCATAACATCAAAACTAGGACGGAATACATTTCCACCATCTCATCATTTACATCCATCTGCATCCATTTGCATCCATGCATGGTGTACCAGAAAAAGCGGTCCAGTTTCGAGAGATCATGGCTTTCGATTCCATAGTCCAACTTTACATTTTCTGACACTCGCCGTACGTACAAAGGATCCATTATATTCCGTTTCCTGGATCCGATTAATGTTATGCGAGCTAAGAGATTGAGATTGAGTCGTGGACGGACGGACATGGCGAAGTCTTTGACAAGAAATGTGAGTCCTTCAATCCATGAACTGAATTTCAATTCCAATCTTTTCTTGTTGTTTTTTTTTCAAAATCATTTTCATTTCATTTCCAGGATTTCTAACTTTAAATCCAATTTTAACTTTGACGGAGACGTAGAAAAAGAAGGAAAAGAGAAAGAAAGAAAGGACTCACTTCGTGACACTCTCTGTATCAACTTTGGGTAAAAAGTGTCGGAGTTTCCAACGTCTCTTCTGTTTTTGATCTGGATATGTTTTCTTGACAAGAATGATGTCTGGGATTGACTCTTCTTTCAATTTATCAAAGTTTGGATCATTCACATTCGTATTTCTCATGTCAAATCTACAGTCAAAACAAAAAATAATTAATATGACTTCATTCAAACTCAACACAAAACTCGTAGTCTATAAGTTTATAGTTCATGATAAACGTATTACCCTAGAACACTGTCTCCAGCACTGAGTAAATGTCCCAAATGACTCCTGCAATGAATGGGCGTGTCTCCCATGGCATTTGCTTTCACCACATAAATGTCTGCAGGGATATGCTGAAATATAAAGTCAACACAACAAGCGTCAGAGTCAGCCTCAGCGTCATCATCATCAAATCAAAGTCAAATACAAATACACATTCATCCATCCATCCATCCATCCAACCATCCGCATCTCTATCACGATTCCAAGAGAAAAAGAAAGTCGTCATCCTTTGAGAGAATCAGAATCAGAATCAGTAGGGTGGGAAATTCCTTGAATGAGAAACATCTGTGAGTCTGAGTCTGAGTCGGAAGCAAAAGCAAGTAAGGAAGGAAAAAGGAAAGGAAGGGAAGGGAAATCACACAAAATTCCCTTTTAAAAAGGTGAAATCAACCAATTTCACCAGTCGACAGCAATTTTATTCACATCCCCACATCAGTACCCACACAGCATTGAGCCTTGAGCATTGAGTCAGTCATTTGTGTCGTCGTCGTGTCCTCACAAAATAAGCCTGTTTCGTGTGCCTTTGTGCATGTTCGTACATGTACAGGGTGATTCATAAACATTTTCATTCGCCCAACCCTCTCTGTACCCAACAGTGAGACGTCAAAGAATTCAGATAAAAGATAAAACCTAATAAACAATTTGAACCACCCTGTAAAGGACATATCACGCAAATTCTGGTGGATTTGATTCAAATTCAAAGGGAATTCATATGATTGGATCTAATAAAACTTTTCAAAAGAATTTTTTTCCTAAAGGAAGGATTGGGAAGGGAAAGAAAGGAGAAAAAAAAAGTAAAGACGAGATAGGAGAGGGTGAGATGATTATTTATAATGGATCTCCGTCCTTTTACTTTTACTTCTGAGCAAAGATTCGCTCCACAACCCTAATCACGTAATAAAGTTAATAAGGACAAGGACGGAGGAGAGAAGAGAAGAGAAGAGAGAAAGGCAGTTAGGAAATTGACAGGATTCTGTCATGTCGGATCGGAGGTTGACTTAGAATGGAATTAGTGAAAAGATTCAATTACAAATTTCAATACTCTCTCTCCTGGTCTCCTGTGCCTGTCCTCTTCTCCTGTTTCTCCGAATATTAAAACAAAATTGGCTACAGGAAGGGATAGGAGTAAACTAGTACTAGGACAAGGAGTAGAGAGTAGAGAACGAGATGATGAATTATTGATCTTTTGTGCACGAGCGGATTGCAATTATCATTTTCATACATCACACATACACATACACATACTATGAGTCATGAGTCATTTCTGATCCCAGCTGGTCCACTCTTAAAAGATAACGCACGATCACAGTTCCCCTTCATTTGAAGAACGACTCAAAATATGAGTAGTTTCTTCAGATTAAACCAATTTTATGGAAAATGACATTCACAACACCCACCCATCCATCCACCCACATTCTTCCCAACAAAATATTCTCTAATTACCATCCTCATATTTATTTATACTTTATACCGTCTTCCTATTTTAAACCGATGAGGTAAAATCAGTAAAATGTGTAGGTGGTGTCAAGTTCTCCGAAAAACTTTGTGGTAGAAACGACTCGGGTTAAATAAAGTTGTTCACTACACTACATTCCGGAAAACAATTCTCCTCAACACATTTTTTTCTGTAGAGTTAAGATCTAAGGTCCACTCTACCAAAATGTAACTTATTCGGAGAACATGATCCCACCTAAGACCTAACCCAAAGATTTTACCTCCATATTATAGGTCAACTCAATCGAAAGATCAATTAAAGTACACTAAATGCAAGTTAGGTAAAAAAGTGAGATATACAATTGAAAGAAGATAGGACGTAAATGTGGATACCTTATCTGAAATGGTCCCTTGTCCACTAAACTTGGCTCTCTTTGGATTCACCTCAACATCCATAACAACAAATTCAACTAAATTCCGACATGAACAAAGTGTTCCAAATGGAGTACGCCAAAATACTTGTGCTGAAATCTCTGCCACTTGTGCAGTCGTGGGGTCAATGATATGAACTGCATTAGTCACACGATGAACAACACAGATTTTCCCAATTCCACCCAACTGATGAGCCAATTTAGCAGGAAGGCAAACGACAGAGTCTTTACAAATCGGAACTATTTCAACACTGTACGTGAATTTATAATTGTAGGTATTGCTGTGAGTGTCATGAGAAATCAATTTCTTAGTGTGTTGATATTTAACTGGAAGCATGGCACTCAAAAAATCAACGATCTTACGAGCACCTTGTTCATTCCCATAATAGAAATCAAGTCCATCTGAAATACAAACAAAATTATGTTCATGAATCATGATATTAATGTTCTGTTCTTTTCAAAACTTCGGACATTTGTTCCCAATGAACACTGTTATTTTATTTTCGACTTACCATGATGTGGTTTTACTCCATTCGTATTTTTATGAGCCTTGTACTTCAAAATCAACTGTTCCAAGTAATACAACGTTTTCTTATGATCTGCTTTCTGTCTAACTTGGACCTATGCAAAAATTAACAAATAAGAGTAAATCAATGACACAATTTTTGAAATCCGAAATATATTTATTAATTAAACTAAACTGACCAATGCTTTCCAATAATCCTTGGCATCCGCACGGCGACATTCATCACAGATTTGTGACGCTGTTGTGAATTCAACGGTGAATATTTGTTGTAAAACAGCTCCACCCATAACTTCCGCTTGAACTGTGCATTTAACTTTGATTCTCTTTGAATGTGGTTCAGTCCAAATGAATCCAGCATCCACGAGACGAACTTTATTCAATCCCTTCAATTTCTTGAGACAAATACCCAATAGTTCCCGAGACTCTAAACTGGCTTTCACCCATTGTTCCGGTGGTTGCAAATACCTGCACAATATTTAAACAAATGAATCATAAAGACTTACACCCAAGAATGATGGTGCAAATAAGTGATTAAAAAATTGTACCGTTCGCAACCCTTGCAGAAAGAAAGTGTGGCTTGTTTTGGAATTCCTTCAGTGATGTCCACTTGACCCCGAATACACGGAACGCACATGTTGGCTGCATTCGGCTCAATCAGTGTCCCACACTGACAACACAATCTATTCCAATTGAAATTAAACATGAAAAATCAAATACGCTAATTCAGCAGATTATTTTCTTATTTTGTATGTTACAAAATACGTACATTTTTCCAGGTTCTCCAGCTAACACCTTGTCAGGCTCGGCCACAGGTAAGTACTCCATCACAAGGGTGACAATTTATGATTTATTTTATGGGCAATTAACAAATTAACACTTAAAATTTAAATTGATGAACCAAATTCGGTGAGAAATAGTGAGAATGCAAAAATTACCGTCCACATGAATTTTCTCCACGAGATGGGATTCAAATTCCACCCGCCTTTCCGCCAAGGCAGAAATCATTGAAATTGAATGTGAATCCGACAGCCCGGGTGCTTGCCTCAAATTCAAATCGTGGAATCAAACATTAAATTCAATTTTTAGAAGTTTTAGTTTCTTTGCTTTTAATTCATTTTCATCATTTTAATTTGACCAGTCACGAACAAAGTGTTTTTGAAAATGATCAGTGAAGTGGAGAAGATGACGAAGAATTTGCTCATGAGGGCTTGGAGGGAGAGATGGACTCAAGTTCAATGGGGAATACATGTCAAACAAGTAAATACTAACACTCCCGGTCTTCGGCCTTCGGCGGATCAATTCCGGATTTTTTTTTAAAATTATGTACAATTTTGACGTAATTTTAGATAACGGATGATGGGAAAGTCATGGCGGACTGTATTCTTCAGCAAGCCTTGATCGGTCCAGGCCCAAATGAATTAGTACTCTCTTATCTGGTTCACTCCGTGTTTTCACAGGTATTAGGCAATAGACTTTCATTTAAATTCAGTACTCAATTTTTGTTAACTCATATTGAAAATTGAAATCCGTAATTATTGATTGAATAATTTCATTACTCAGATTGTGTCGACAGCATAA
>JAQGCB010000057.1:0-37926 GCA_034698835.1 Protaphorura tricampata
GGTCGGTACGGTCGGGCATTTGACCATTTACCCCGTTTATCCCTTTTTCTGCGACATACACAGTACTGTATGTACTCAAATATTATTATCGTCAAGAAACTTGGCTCTGGGCTGTATAGAACTTTAGAGAATGCTCTTTTGTTGATCACAGGATAGGATTGTGGTTTAGAAGAAGTTTCTGGGTAAAAAAAAATAAAAGTGTTTCGATTTCAGACCAAAAACTTCGACCTGGGACCAGGGAATGTTGAACTCTAAATTGGATCTAGACAGGCATCAATACTTTGGGGAATTGAGCCTTTGACTTTCGTTTTTGTATCGAATGTTTCGTTGACCTCCGGTGGCGGAGAGTAGGTGCGTGACAAAGTTTTTATTTCACAAGGATTCTACATCGCAATCGTAAACCTTGGAAATGCCCGGGGATTATAATGTAGACTTTTTAGGTGATAGACTTTGGGGTTAACAGTGGATATCCTTCCCTAGTGATGCAATGTCATTAACCTCGGAGTATTCGTTTAATTATATGGCGATATTTTTGTGGATGTTGACGTTGACAGTATTTCGTCTATTTTTTTTATGTTTTTCATGGGCCAGGGCCAGGGCCATGACCCGAGTATCAATTTAATTACAGAGTAGTAGAGATACGTCCTGGTGGGTATTCACTCTTAATCTAATCAAACACGAATTCCATCCTATCATTTGAAATTAGAGGGGGCTACGGAGACGGAAGACTTCCCAATTCCATAAACTCAAACTCAACTCTTCATGAAGGCATGTCATGAATGCGAGAGTCATTTAAACTAGAGAATGGATCGGTATGATGGAATTTTGTGCGTGGGACTCAGAGTAATTAGTATAAAATACACGCTGGCAGGGGTCCGGGCCGGGCCAGGCCAGGCTAGTCAGTTAGGTCACGTGACCAAATATGTACGCATATACTTTTAAAAGGAAGTCAAAGGAAGTGTAGTAAGTTTATCTGGGGCCAAGTCAAAGTCAAGTTCCATTAATATTGATTAGGTGTGTCCCCTCTCAAACATACACATGATGGAAATTAAAGGAAGAGATAATAAGGACAGGACATAGGGCGACCGACGACCGACTTGAGAATGAAAAGGTATGAGAATTACATTTTATCTCCATCAAGTCATGTGGACAGGACAGCAGGACAGCAAAATGACTTGACTTTGACTCTAATGACGAGGGACACAATTCACTTGTAAAATTTAGATTAGTCATAAAAACAATTAAGATTAATTTTAATCCATCCATGTCTTACACATTGGGTCATGAAAAATGTGTAGTATTTTGACGAGATTTATGACTACTTTTTTAGTTGAGCTAAGAAATTGTAAAATTCTCGAGAACCGGCTGGGCACTGGGTACTACGTACGTACGTATATTATTCTAAGCGTTATCTTGACAAAAACTTTGCGTACGTAATAAAGAAACTTGATTATCTTGAAGTAAGTTTTTAAGTGCAATTTGAAAGTTAAAACATGTTAATAATGTCCCTTGTGATGTGAATGGTATGGTGGCCTGCCTGGCCGTCGGGTGCTTCATTCATTGTTAAATGGTTTTGTGTACATAAATGTAGGTGTAGGTTGAATTGACAGGGGAGGGTGGGTTAGTTTTAACTTTAACAAGAACGGAAGAAACAAGACATTGTTTCCTCCTCATCATCTCCTCCCAAAAATCCAAATGAAATATGCAAAAAGGTAAGGCTAGGCGGGTAAGGAAAGGAGAAAATGAAATGAAATGAATGTTGAATGAACGGGATGAAGATGAAATGAAAATGATGACGGGTTCTCAAGATCACTTCAGTTTACTTTTCAAACTCAAACTTTGCACATACGCACTACTCACACACACGAGTCTCAAGCTGTAGTTTGAGTTTATTCTTGGTTGAATTTTGCATGCAAAAAAGTTCTGGAATTAGAGTCAGGAGATTCGAGGTAGGAATTAGTGGTCAGAGTTGCGTTACGACCCCGAAGCCCGAACAGTAACGCGCACTGCCCAATAAAACTGTACTTACTTTTGCACTTTCAAAACGATAATTCAAGGATAATTCAATTTCTGCTGTGGTTTCTGTCGTGCATTTCTCAATGATTTTATTTTATTTACAAGAATCACTAATTTGCATGTGATGTAATAAATTATAAATTCAGTGTTAGCCAGTTTAAAAGTTAGTGGTCCGGTGTACGAGTGTGTTAGCTGGCAGCTTCATTTTTAATTTCCTTGCAATTGACACTCTAGTAATAAGTTTCAGCGAATTTTTAGCGATATCCTGTAAGTATTTCATCTCATCGAAATTGGTATTGAAATTATGCACGTTGTTTCGATTATTTAATTAAAATGACAGATTTTAATACATAATTAAGTTTGAATTAGAGTTAAGAGCAGACCATTTGTACTACTAGAAGAACTTGTCGTTTATGGTATTTTTAGTTACATGCGTGAGTATTTCTTCCGATCCAGATGTTTCATACAATAATGTTTACTTTGAAATGCAGTTAGTCGTTGAGATTTCATTGCATTGCTCAGCATGTGAGTGTGCATATGATAGTTTTACGATTTAGAACAGTCAGTCAAGTCAGAAATTGAATCAAGTTCAAAAATATTTGAATTGTGTCCTTATGTTGCAGTCTATTTGTATTTTTGAATAAAGCGGTTTCTGACCCATACCTCAACACCAAATACAAACACATTCCTACTACTAGGGCCACATTTTTTGGCTGACCCATTTGCTTAAAAATACGCATGTAAATAAGCATGCTAATCATGCATGTCTTAAGTTATCTTTTGCATTGGGTTTATGCTTATAACTAAAGTGAAAATTTTAAAATTCATTCTACCTATAAATAGGTTTGGACTGTAACATAATTTAAAGTAAATCCCCGAAAACCCATTCAAAAAATGTGGGAGTGGAAGTGAGAAAAGAAAAGAGACGACAAGTTCTGAGTCAAGTGCTTTCATGTTCCATGTTTCAACGAACTCGTAGTGTAAACTCAAACTGTACTACTACTACTGTGTTGATAGTTTTCCATTTCCTTGAATACGAGTAAACATACTACAGCAGAGTTCTAGAAAAAAAATCCCTTGAACTCTGATCTATAAATGTTTCAGAAGTAGAAGGGATTAAGCATTCGTTCTGGCCAAGTGAGAGAGAGAAAGATTGAGATCACACAAAGATTTAGTCTTTCTTTGTAGTTCTATGTAGTATTCAATGTATTTTTATGTCATGTCTCACATCACATCAGCTCAATGTGCGTTCTCGTACGTACGTACACACACGTACACGTGGATTCAATTCGTTTCGGTTGTTTTGTTCTTGTTTGAAAATCGGATTTTGATTGCTTAAAAAACAGAGAGAAAAAAGAGACAGAGAGAGATGTAAATTCAAAGTAACTGAAGGTGAGTGAGTAGTGGAGTGAGTGTGTTGTGTGTGCATGAGAGTCATAGGATTACATATTTATTTTGGCTTGACGAAAGGGATTCTGAATTTATATTCTGAATGTACTGACAGTACCGCTTTTCAAAATTGATTCCTCCAGGAGGGATCGATATAAAGTTACGGAAATAATTTCCTTTGGTTACATTTTATGTGATTTTTAGATCAAATTCTGTTCCGCTCTTCTGCTGGAAGATTAATTGAACAGATCAGGAAGTTTACTTTAGACTGGTTTAATTAGGATTAACCTTATATACTACTTCCGGTCCCGAATTTTTGCGCGTGTACTTTTTTTTATCCAATTTGCACCCAGTACATAGTCTCAGTGCGGAATTCTGCTAGTGCCTGCCTGCCACTGCCACTGCCTTCTGGACCCATGCTGTTCAATACAATACAGATTGAGTTGATTTAATTTTTTATCTTCATTTTCTCAAACTTTTCTTTTCGCTGGCGGCAAAGGCGGGTGAACTGTGGAAACTCGTGTCGAGTGACTGAGTGAATTGCTCGTGACTGGAACTCACTGACAAGGGAAACGCCGGAAGTGTCAAAGTCTTCCGGACTCGTCATATTTTTTACTGACTAACCAGGGAGGGGGGTCTAATTAGGAGGAAGTTCAATTCGACCGAAAAGTTTCGAGTCACAGTTCCAGATATGGGGTTTTTCGGGTATCGCTCCATTTCAGAAATTTTGCAGAGGTTGACGATTTCGTCGAAATATTTTGTTGAATTTTGTACATACAAATCAATATGACCTGTCGTATAAAGTTCATTCCTCAAAAAATGTTGAGCACAAGTCACAGATAAATTTTGCCTGTTCCCAATTAGACATCACACATCTCTGATGCGGAAATAAGAGAATTTTGAACGACTAGACTGAAATCTCCCTTGTAAAGATTGAGAGTGAGAGGCGGATTAGAATTATTATGTTTACTCTTTCTGATTCTCTTTTCCGTTTCACCGGAAATCTGAACATGTTGTTTTTGCCACCAGGCAAGTCAGGGATGACTCTATACACAACTAGACGTAGACTTTAAAGGTTACACAGATTCTCCATGTATCTTCCTGGTTTCTCTCTCACCGAATCCTCCAGTAAAAGAACCGAACGTACGACTGCACTGGAGTCGAAAACCCTTATTCACGCCCATGTACATGTAAAGTTGAAAGTTTCATGTGTTTATGCGGCTAAAATTAACCGAAATTGGTGTGAAGCCAGAGTCACAGTCACAGACCCCAAAAAACCTGGGAAGACTAAACTTGAGAAGACCAACAGACATTATAATCACTTTACCGGAATACAGTAGAGTAGTACTGTAGTACATAGGGCACTGGCACTCGCACTGGCAATGTGCTCTCGTGAAAAACTTGTTTATTCACAGACACGTTCCATTTCCTTGTGACATTAACATGTGAGAGACCCGGGCACTATTTTCATGTTCATTTTCTCATTCAGTCAGAGTTTTAGACTCGGGTGAGAAACATTGAAACAGAGTAAGTAGTAAAAGTAAAACTTCTCCCCATACATATTTCTAAACCGGAGAGTGATTCATTGATTTTGGCTTCGGCCCGGATTTCCGGACGTTCCTTCAATTAAATTAAAAGTGAGGGTGGGTAGAGTGATTGAGTACTGTAGTTGGGGATCAGGTCCGTTCGCTCGGGTCCTGTGACTGTGAGTGTCAGTATCGTCTTTTTCCATCTTGTTGTGATTCCTTATCAGGAATCGGAACTTACTTGTGTCAAGTCATGAATTAATACCCGCATGGGGACATGAAAGCAGCAAAGTCACAACTATATCTCTCAGTAGAACACAGATTTATATTCATTCGTGTGGGATTTTATGTACAGGGTGGTTCATACGATAGCGTACATTTCACTTCATATTTTTAATCTAACTTCGGCATTGCCAGAAAAAGTCAGAAATCCGTATCTCCCATTTGACAACATTTCTCTGGGTCAATTTCTAGGGTATTCCTCGAAAATCTCCAAGTTGGATTGTTGGGTTGAACGTTGAACTAATGGTTACAATCCACCCTGTACTTTACACAGTAAGGGTCGTTTTATGTGTCTAAAGTGAGTGTGGATTAGGAAGAGACCAACGGAGGGACCCTTGGGAATTACCCGGGTGAATCGTACACATATATTTTATTCATGAATGACTTGCCAAGCCATGCCAAGCCATGTCATGCCATGACCACAAGGTTAAGCAGTTTATTTTTTGACTGGTCTTGGCCTGACTAATTCTCTGAAGGAACAATTGTCGTTTGAGAAGATGAAGTTGGAAGGTGATAAGGAATGAAGATGTGAAATTGTGATAGTGATCGTCACCATTATTTATGAGGCAGGGAATGAGGATGCGGAGTGGGTAGATTTTTGGAAAGACAGGGATGAGTATTTGTATTTGTATTATGTACGATTGTAAGTAAAGTATGAATGCATAATAAGCGTGTTCCAACTTACGAACAGTTATGGCGATGGTTAAAAAGTTAAAACAAAAAAAAAACTTGATTTTTTGGGCGTCAGTCAGTCACTCAGAACAATTACATACTGCTGTGATGTGATGCTGAGAGTGTGTGTGTGTGTATGTGCAATGAGTCAGAAAAAATGTTGGTGTGTATTATGGCTCGATCATTTTTTGGAATGACTTGGAGTGAGAAAACTGTGAAAAGGTTTAGTTAGCAACTTGTGCGTCAACCTTGCGGTTCCTTGGATTCTTGAGGTGTCGAAAAACACAATAATACAATACAGCACATGCCAATCAACCTAAAATTTAGTTGGAGTGCATCACGAGGGTTCCAATTGTCTTAAGTGTTGGTTTTTTAAACGAGATTTTTAATAGCCTATTGCCTATGTACAGTTTGGACGGTCAGACGTCGTACGTCTTCATTAGTTTCATTGTTGTCGCAGAAGGTGTGAAAAACTTTGGTGTTCTGTTCCTCCTACCTGGAGGTGTGAATTTTGAAAGAATTTTTTAGAAAAGAAACATTTTTGGGTCACTCGAATAAAAACACAATTCTTCTTGGCTATTGTGGCTATTCATGAATAGTACGTAGTGAGAGTAGTGACTGTGGGTTGAATTTGGATTGAACTCCTAAAATTATTGACGTTTTTTTCGGGGGAATGCGTGCAAACCCACCCATTTCCTTGAATGATTGACCTTAATTGGTTCTTCGCCCTTCTGAGCCATTAAAACTGTTAAAATATCGTGAGAAAATTATCCCCTGCTGTCGTGTCAGTTATAAATGTGAGAGTGACCTTTGACTGTAACCAAAAAAGTTATAACCCTAAAATAAAAGTTTATCGAGATGCCGCTCGCCGTTATTGGAACAAAAAGTGGGACAAAGATTCCGGGTGGAGGAGGGACTGGGTTCCAGAGTACTACTAATCGTGGAAATGTCTCATACTCTTTACCACCGCGCCCGAGAAAACCGTCGACAATAAATAATCATAACGGCTTTCCTCACACCAACCAAAAGTCAAGTGTCAACAATGTGAATGGGAGCAATAGTAGTAGTAATGGTTGTGGTAGTAGTAGTCGGAACAGCAGCATCATTGGGCGTCATGCTATTAAAACTACTCCAACTACAACTACAAAACCGAAAAGTAGAGCCACGAGTGTTTACTCGTATCGAAGTTACAGAGATAACTTTGATTTATTGAGAGCTGGAGAAGAAGAGGAGGAGGAGAAGGATGAGAACTTGAATTTGAAACACAAGGGTTGTTATAATAATGATGATGAATGTGAGAGTGAGACTGTCGTCCCTGGCTATGGTTTTGGTGGGTTTAATAATAATGGTAATGGTAGGAGTAGGAGTCGGAGTCGTTATGACTATTCAATAACTCCCGGGTGGCAATGGCAGCAATGGCAGAGTCTCAACAAATGTGGACAAAAAAGTTTGTCAGATGGGAACTTACAAAGATTTAAGGATGAGGAGGATTCGGGTGTCAAGTGTATGATTGACCGGGATAATCAAGGTCGTATTTTTCGGAGTGGGAAGAATCATCATGGACAAGGAAGTTTTGGTCAATACCCGGATGAAATTGGAAATAATCCGAAGAGTACAAAGGGAACGGTCCCCAAATTTTTCCGGTCCATTAGTCTCAGGAATTTGTTGCAGAGTGAGTCTAGTAATGAGTTTCCCTATGCACTAAACTAATTCTAGTTTAAAATACAATAATTTTGGTGCAGGGTGACGGTAGTTTGTAGAATTCCAAGGTTTTACAATTTCTATCGTCCAATGGGAAAGTTCGATATATTTTGTGCACTCCAAAATTTTTCATATTTTTGATATGATGGTCTAGCCACCTTTTCGAATTTAATTTTTGCTTCTCGACTTTTATAAGATTTTCATAGGTTTCTTTTGTTCAATTTTCTCAATGTAATAGAAATTACAGGTTTTGAATTAGGTTGAATTTTGATGTTAAAAAAAATTCAGCGTTGGGTTGCCCGCCTGTATGAAACCTACTTGAGCTTTTTTCATTGCGTATTCAATTTATAGACTTCGTTTGAAAATTTCCGACCCCACCGGTGCGCGTTGTTTGCGTGAGGATCGGATTAAAATTCCATGAAACTAATGATCCATCACCTTGGAGCCAGCCAAACTCAATGCAAATGCATGTGTAGTGTGTGCACTCTGCACTTGTTGGTGCTGACTTCTGATAAATTCTTCATACATTATTTATGCCTCCTTCCATCACTTATATTTATTTACCAATATGAATACGAATGAATAGGTTTTATGGGATCAGAATTTTAAAAAGATTCTAAAGCATGGATGCGTGTGAGCGTGCATTCTATGGTTTGACTTTACTCAAGCACTAATGACTTCATTTTTGGAGTCTCGCTGGGCTATCCGTCTGTATTTGTATTCTTTTTTTTACACACACGGTTCTGAATTTAAATTTGAATCAATCGACTGACTGGAGACGAGAAGGAAAACATTGTCTGGTTCAAAGTCTGGAGTTGGAAGACTGACTAGCCATCTAAACTGCATTTTATATTTTACTGTACTATGATATAGTACATTGATGCCCCTATTGTTGGGGGATCGATCACTCCGGCAGGTATGGTTCGGTGACTGCTCGTTTATCTGCAGTGTTTGGTAGGAATGGACTTTTTTTAAAACTGAACTTTTAGAACTTCGTCAATTTTTGTTCCAAACTGGAGATATTCTATTTAAACGAATTAGTTAAGTTTTAATTAAATTGTGGCGTCGAGCATTCGAATCGTATCAGCGGAAAAAATTTTCAAAATGTGTAAAATCCTCGGCAAGATTTATACTTGTAGTATAGTATCGAAATTCTGACTTTTCTATTAATCAGAATCGTGTCAAAAAATTTCATATTTTCATTAAAAAAATTCACCTTATCCTAGAGAACCGTGCGTCAGTTTAGATTATGAAAAAAGTCAGACTGAAGTTGTTAGCAATGAAATATTTTAAAGGTACGGAGAGGTGTCATTGGGAAAGAGCCAATTCCGGAATATCCGAATTCGCTTACTGTCTGTCTGAAACTTCTACTTCTGCTTAAGACAAGTGGATTGTGGAGTGGAATGATATCTTATTACTTTATTTACGGTTCGTTGCAAGGATGGATTGAATTCAATGTCAATGTTAGGAGTTTGAGTGTCATTGCTATTGATACCTCTAAATATACTTATATTCTGTACTTCTGCCAGTAAGTCATTCATAATCTCATCTTCATAAAAATTGGCCAGTAGCCTAACCCGCCGAATTGATCTCGTTGAGTTGAAGCCGAACCGAATGTTGTGTATTACGAGTGCAATGTACAGGAACTAGGAGCTCATTCACTGCCTTAGAGTCCAGACACACTTGTTAGTCTATACACGAGCAACATAACTTGCCATACTTGTTGTCTATATAAATTTCCAACTTCGTTTCTAAAAGTTGTTAGGATTTTAAATTATAGGTTCAAATGCAAATAGCTCAGTTTTCTATTTATGAAGATGAATTCAGTCGTCAGTTTTGGGCAGACAAGTCGTCACTTTTTGAGTCAACATATTTTTGCATGGATAAACCTCATTTTAACTTTTTTGACACCTATCATGTGAAAAAGTTTTTGAACTTTGGCCCCAAGGGTTTGTAGTTGTACATGTACACATATACTTGAGTTAAAAAATAAGAGATGAATCGATTCAACCCAATATTCCACATCTTAAAATGCAATGCAATGCAATCTCAATTTGGTGGAGTCTGTGTTCGAGTCTGTGTCTGATAAAGGGTTGACTGCATGGAATGGAAGAAGAAGGTACCTGAAATGATAGAAATATCAGTCTCGGCCATGCTACTACCATATGGTTGATTTCTTGAGTTGAAATGGATAAATCCACCATGTTTTTTCTCCATGAATTGATTCCCTTGAGAAATAATGTGTTTCTCAAGGTTTTGTAGAAGAGTTTCGAGTGAAAAGTCAATTTCCGCTCTGTCAAATCTGTCAATTTTGAAACAGGTGGTTTTGAAATTGAGTTACTCTGACTCCTTTGGAATGAATGGACTGCGTTTGTCTCATGTTAGAGCCTCGCTTTTTTTCTACACGTACAACTTGTCTTGTGTATACTTTTGAATCTCAATTCTCAAGGCAAGGCAAGGTTATATTTTGTGTTGTTGTTCTCTAAGGCTTAGAGATGTTAAGATGTGGACCATGATGCTGTGGAGTAGGCAGAGATGTCTTTGACTTGAGTCATAGTAAAACGGGCGCCCGTCAGGGTGTAACCATATCCATGTGCTCACAGTATAACTACACCTGTGTATTTTATTTAGTGTTCGAGGTGCTTCACAAATTATATTATTTAATGATCAATAATTTTCTATTGAATTTTTACGATTGTCTCTAATCCACCCACACCATACCAATCAATTTGTTTGACGTGATAGTTTATTTTCAAATGTGGGAGCTTTTGGGTGCTTGTCCCAGAGGTGAACAGAATATTTTTTAATTAGTTGATATTAATTGAAATTCATAGCATAAAATCCTGCGATGGCATCCACATTTAGATCTAACTATAGATTCTAGGTTCAACATCTGCATTATTTGATTAAACCAGGTGTACCCGAATGCTTTAAATAATTATTGGCCATGAGGAGGTTCACAATTTTTAACGGCGACTAAAGACAGATTTTTTTAAAACAAAATATAATGGTGACCTGTGACACAAAAACTTACGAAGTATTAACCTTATCGTTTGAATTTGAATCCCTGTTTTAATATTTTGAAAGTTTGGACAAGGAAAGGTCGAATTGTAAGGAAAGGGTTAGATAGTATTAGAGAAGGTAGAATAAAAAATCTCGTTGGTAGTAAAAAAAAAAGAGTAAAGTTGTGTTCAGTGTTACGTTGTCTTGTGTTTGTATTGCGGGTTGAAGGGATGAGAAGGACGGTCATTCAATCTTCAAGGCTGTTCAGACTGTTCCTCCTGCTTCTACTGTCTACATCTACTTTCTTCGTTGTCTTATGCATTGAAATAAGGTTTGAGATGATGATGATGGAAGGATAGGATTTTCGTGAGTGTTCCCATAATATCTTTGCATTATTCATTCTTTCTTAACCCTACAAACACTCTGCATATCCACAATCCACACAATAGCTTTCAGGGTAGCACAAAAGTAATGCATCGGTATTTTCTTTTCAGTACATGAAAATTAGTCTAAAATCTTATTCAGAAAAACTTGGTTAATTAGCCAACCTACGTGTACTCACATTGTAGCGATAAGATATAAAAATATACAATTATATTCAAACTGAATGCTTACTTTTGGACCACCTTGTAGAAAGTCCAGTCTACGAATCCTTTCCTGAAGAAGTAAATAAAAAATATATAGAAAAGAGGTTAGGTCTGATGCGATACGAAGGGAAGATACTAAAATACACGTACGTAACGTATTTGTTTGTCCATTTACTCTCTAAGTGATGGGATGTCAAGTCAAGGAAAGGAAGTTAAGGAAGGGGTTGAGTTTGAGTTTGAGTGCGATGGGATGAGGATGAATGCATTGGAATGGAATTAGTTAGTGGTATAGACATTTTCATAAGAAATGGAGTGGATGTGGATAGGTACTTAGCACAGGTGGGTTAAGTCGGAAAGATTTCAGTTTATTTTGTTGAGGTATTTTTAGGTTTAACTAAACTAACCTAGGGAAGATTTGAACAGGGCACGGATGTATGTTTAAAACATTTTCTTACATATTTTCTGTCCTCGACGCGACTGTTTCAAGATGGAGATATTGGAAACTAACTTTAAAATATTTCTTACTATATTTAATTAACTAATTCTTGGAGACGTGGACCATTCACTCTAGGAAAATAAAAATGTAGATTTCTATTTGGCCTATGGAATTTCACCCTAGTAGTAGAAAAATACTTGGATACAATTCCACATCCAGCATGCTTCATGCACACTTACAATTAAGGAAATACCTTAACAGAACGAGTTTACAGTTTTACTACCACTCCAAGATATTTGGACTTTACCAGAAGATCCAACTTTGTATTTACTAACATGACTAACACCTTTCCTTTTCCACACATTAAATTAAGGAGAAAGGCGGTGTTTTTTTTTCTTCTTCTTTTGTGAATTATAACGAGAGCGCTTTGACTTGTAAACATGATAATAACTAGTGACCAAACAAGTCTTGCACGCTGACAAGGGAAACTAAAGAGGTTTATGACAGGTATTTTACATTATGATGACATTTGTGTTCCAGGTACTTGATTTTTTCACTGCATATTATTCAAAGTACTTGTACATAAGTTGTACTGTCGAGTCCACCCAATTTTCTACGGAATGTAATGTATTGTGGTGAGCAATAATGATAATACCCTTACCGTCGTCATTTTTCACAACCTAGTGTGATGAAATTCCGATTTATTAGTCACTTGCGTCCTTGTTCTTTTCTATGAACCGAAGCGAAGGAGACAAGACGACCGGGGTGTGAAGTTCACACTGTGAACTGACGTACAGTATTTAACGACTAGACTGTTGTGTTGTGATATGATCGGATAAGGAAAATGAGCTTATTTTCTTTCCCATTTTGTAACATAGTAAACCAATTATGGTAGCGTAATTACCTAAAGCTGGACATTCTAGCTTAATATGTGTGGAATTTATTATCCGATTATAATCTGCAGGAGCAAAATGTCATGTCTACTGTAATAACACGGTTTAGCTGGTTCAAAGCATGCTAAATCATCAAAGATCATGAGTTTCGTGTAAATTGCTGGATTTTAATTGCCAATGTTTGTTACCTGTTTCTGTTTGTATTTTTATTGGCGAAACAACTTTATTTTGAAACTTAGATGTGGCTCAGGATCGTCTGGATTTTATTCAATTTGAGATTCTATAAATTGTGGAGTGGACGTTCATGGAGAATTGCGTATTAATTTTTTGGTCAACAATTACATTATCAAATCGTCGTGATTATTGAGTCCCAGGTGTACATCAATGCTTAATCCTTCCAGCTATTTAAAAGTGTTATTTTAACTTGTCACCTGACAGGTCACGCCTTGACTGGTTTAGTTAGTATGCTAATGTAAATAGACAAGACTCAGACTGGACTAAAGTTAAAACACCTGATTTCACACAAAACAATTACACGAATATCACATATCGGTCGGAAGGTGAAATTACTGGTACTGGTACGTTAACGTTCTTGAGAAAAAGTACGATTTGAGGAAAACAGACCTGTTTTTAAATACATGTCACAATTAATAAACTTGAAAAAACTGGAAACAGCTAAAATACAGCTGTATCATGAACCCTAGGCCAGGACTCAACTCTCGACTGTGTTATTAAACTCGTTTGTATTTTTTAATAGTGTGAATGTGAAGTTCAACTTTGTTGTCTTTGTTTGATTTAGTTGCGGAATAGCATGAGGAATTGTACAATTGTGTAGAATTGTATGAAGTTTTATTATGTTTTGTTATGTGTGTGGGAAATTATGTGTAGATTTTATGGACATTTATGGCTGTCAAATTAACGACTCACTAATTTCCCTTAGGATTTATAAGGTGAAGTTTGACTTTATTACTCATTTGGAGGTCTATCGAGTTGTAGAATTTGAATTTGAATGCAAGTCATGCATGCTCAATGTTAATGTTCATTGAGGATTAACTAGGTATAGAAGGGGTGAACGGAACGTGGACTATTGAAAATAATTTAAAATGCTCTTCTGTGAGATTGTTTGTGATAGGATTGTACGTAGTATTCCATTGTAGAGAAAGAAAGGGAGTCTGTGTTTGGAAGAAAGCTTATTTTATACTATTGTTACAGGAAATAAGTCAAAAGTTTGCTACGTTTTGTGCAAATTGCACCTCATTGTACAGGAAAGAAGTCATAAAAGGTGTGTAAACCTCAGAATTTTACCGGTTTGTTTATATGAACTGAGTTTTCAACATTTTGCAAAAAAATTGACAGAAAATGAGAATTTTTTTTGGATGCAATTCCTATCCCGGTCAATCTTGCTAAAGATGGTTTGATCTCGTGTCCTATTTGACACGTTGTCTGTGACACATGGATGGATCAGATTAAATGAATCGTGATTTGAATATAAATTCATTTTCTTAGGTTTGGAAGGATTGCGAATATGAGCCTCGAGGACATTAGTCCAACCGTTTACCCCGACGCTTCTGACGACGATCTGCTTCCTTCCTGGGTGTTTTCTTCGTTTTTTTCTGTTGAAGACCGTGTTTTAATTAATTTTCTGAGCTCTCGTTTCCTCGAACACATTCCGAGATATTTTATATTTTCTTCTCTAAATTGTTGCCCCCGTTTACGTTTTTCCCCAACATTACATTGCTCAGCCTGTCATCTCATTTCAAGAAAAGTCTGATTCATTCAACCCAGAACTGTACTACTGATGAGAAACAGATACCCAACCAAAAAAACAAGGCAATTTCTGTAAAGTTCACCCTGCAGATTTTTTTCACTGCTCTTTATCGTTCGAGTTCATTACATTTTAATAGGAGAGGATAGATAGACTGGACTGGATTGACCACTTTTCTAAATATTTTACTCGTGAGGCAGGTTACACAATTCCGCTCCTCTGGTTTTTAATTTGCACTGGACGGGAGACCTCAGGCGAGGCAAGCAGTAGGGAGTCTCTGCAAAAATTCTCCCGTTTTTTCTACCAACCTTGACAATTTAATTTATTGCGATTTTTTTTATTATTTTCCTTTGATATGACCTGTTCCGACAGGAAAGACTTGATTTGTTATTAATCCTTATTGAAACGTAAATATTTTTCTGTGGGCAAATTTCTGTATGACAATTTTCTGTGTACCGATGATTCAGTATATTACATGCAACTCGTCTAAAGTAACTGATGTACCTTAGCTTGGAAATCACTACTAATTGCAAATAATTAAGTCGTAATTTCAACCTAGAAATTTTTTCAAAATTTTGACCACCTATTTTTTTTTGTTCTCTCTATTTTCAGTTGGTGGGATGAATAAATCCCGCCAGGCTCCGGCGCAAGGGAAGAAAGTTTCTCCGCCAACAGCCCCGCCATCAGCCCCAGGCCTTGTCAGTTTTTCCTCATTCCGAGTGAAAAAGAACTCAGAGGCGGGGGCCGAAAAACAACCACCACCACCGGTTTTACCAGAGAAGGAACAACAAAGATATTCCGGAAGTAGTCTTGGATCAGCTGGATCAAGCTACGCCAGTTCTGGATCATCAGGTTCATCCTCTAGTGATAATCGGAGTTCAATTGGGACAGACGATGGATTCCTTCTCCCTGCACCGAATGGATATCTCAAAGGTTAAAATTTTGTGCCCAAATTTTTTTATGTATTTTGAAATTGCATACATGTAGCAGTTGCTTACTGTAAACAAAGGGCATACATGCGATTAGGGCGTCGTCGCACACGTACACGTACACTTAAGTACTTACTTACTTTCTTTCATTGCATAACGGGCATGGACAAACTGTTAGTTTTTTAAAAGTTATGGAGGAGTGCAAAAAAATACAAACAAAAAGTGAAAAAAGTACAAGTATGTGATCATGATCATTTTCATAACTGAAAAAAATGGAATGGGAGGAAGACTTAGACTTGTGTGACTAGGTATGTAGATGTTTTTTAACTTGTTGATCATTAATCATGCTAATGTGTAATTTAAGTGTCACGTGCATGCAAGCCTCTTCAGAACCTTCCGGCAGAAAAATTATACCTACAGGGATGGTTGGTTGCTTGCTTGGTTCGCAAAGGAAGGCAAGGGTAAAAAAAAAGTATTAGGAATTTGGTTTACGTCAAGAACAAGAAATTGGAGAAATGAAATCCTATTAAAAAAGTTAAAACTGTCAAACTGTAATGTGCATGCACTCTTGTACAAAAATCTTATGGAGGAATTCAAGGATATTTTTCCTTCCAGCAGTGCAAGTGCAAGAGTCAGTTTTTGGTTACATTAATGTTAGGAAGGTACGCAAGGTTTGAAATCTTACAAGGGAAAGTATCCCAATGTAAAATTCAGATTGACCTTTTGTGTTCAATGTAAAATCCATACGACTAGATCCGTATCCTGGTCACAAATGCCAAAATATTATCTTAATCTAAATTTTACACCCGAATACTGGCCCTTGTTATTTATTTGGCGATGGGGTGAAAAAGTTCACTTTCTTAAGTGAAATAATACACGCACACACGCACGCTCGCCCAGGCTCAGCTACTTTTTTTTGAAAAAAATTATTCTGATTTATTTCAAACCGGAAAGTTCAAAGCCAGCGTCGATATGTACAACTCACAGGTTCAATACACGTGGTTCTTCTACTGCTTTCGTTTCGAACTGCGTATTTTTAAGTACTGTATTCTTTAGAATATTCCTATTCCTGGATTACACATACACTGAGAAGATTGTATAAATTAAATGCATGCATAGTTAGACAACTGAAATCGAAACTTAATTTAAGGGCAGGCAGGCAGACATGACGAGTGACGACTGACTAGGTTTGAATTTGCCCAGAGGAGAGGAAAGATTTCTTACTTCATTTTTAAAATTCTTAACACATGGAAGATAGTTTAGATCAGAATATAATTGGATAGCTTCCATACGAGACTTTATACAGTAGTAGCACATTTTTAAAGAAGTAACATGTACCTTGCCTGCCCGAGAGATTGAGCCCTCACCATATTGAAATATGTACGCTATGACAGCATAGCAAGTACAAATATGATACTTGTTGGGATAATTATGGGTTATAATTTTCTATTTCATTTTTTTAAATTCCAGAATTAGAAGATAGTGTTTATCAACATCATCAACCGACAAGTAAACCAGGGAACCTTAAGGGCTCAGCCTCTTTTGACTCTTTCACGTCTCATCAGTCCGTCACCACTTCGGTTCAAATGCATCAGCAACATCAACAGGTGAGGAAGAAAGAACTATTCATGACCTGTAATTATAATTTCTCAGACGTTTTTTTAAGAAAGTAGGGATATACGCATTATTTTTTCAGTCATAACTTATACGACTTTCACCTCAACAAACTGTAAGGATTCATTTTGTATGTTAACAAACACCTACAAAAATATATTTGGAATTTTGACTGTACAGACAGATAATAATTTAGTTTGGTCTTCGTACGTGGAAATTGATTTATCTTATTTGACTAAGGGGCAAAATTCTTGTTTCAAAGCTCGCCTTGAACTTGCGCAAATCATTAGAATCGTAGCACCTGGTTGTGCCATTATTTCTCCGTAGATATTTTTGGTGACATGATACATGGAAAAAGTAGTCCTCGCAATTCACTCTGTGTTATTGAGGACACTGAAATACTATGTCGAAAATAATTCACCATAAAAATGATTAGCAGATCTATTGGCAGCCAGAAATGTCAATACGGAGTATTTTGTATAAATTCTGCGAGTACAGTTGTTTCTACTTGAATTTTCAAAATTCATGGCATGGCACAAAAAGAGCGAAATTAAACAATTAAATCTTAAACACTTTCATTTCATTCCTGAGGCATTTTCTCCAACTGAGTCAACGATTTGTTTTGTACTCTTCTATGCGTGCGTGCATGCTTTTGCAGAAAAGGGTATGCGTGTATGCTAAAGATTAAGAAGGAAAAGAATTATTGTTCATTATGATGCAAGGATTTGTTAGAAAGGAAAAGTCACAATACAATTTTTGATTGGATGATGAGATTATTAAATCGTGGACTGAACCGTTACATTTGAGACAATGACAGTAATGTCCAATGCGAATCGATTGTGTTCAATTGGGTCCGCATTGGTATTTGGTATGCATGTGAGTACATAACTAAGATGTAAGGAATAAATCCATCACATCACATCACAGATAAAATTGGATTATTGAATTTAAACGTGACGGACAAATTATGACAAATGATGTTGTTCCTTCAGGCTTGACATTGATTTTTACGTATGTGAATTGTGAAGTGGACATGTCGATTTAATTTAAAAGGATATGAATGAGCTCGTGCATGCATTTTCATTGAGCCAAGCCCAACAATGTATGACTTAAGGATTTTCCCATGAATTGCGCTTAAGACTCTGATACTATGTACTTTGGAAAGCTTTTGCTAAATCATTGAATGAGTACCTGGAATATTATAGATTATATCGACCAGATTTTTGCGGAATAGAAGTTAACAGAAATAATTTTTGGGCCAGAATCACTATAAGAATTTGAACATTTGATCCAATTTTCGTATGCTATAGATTTTTTTACTCTCACATTTTTATAACTAGGAACATTAACATTGAGATGGGAACTTGTCAGATCTCTTCTACTCCTGCATGCCGGCGTGACAACTAAATTTTGAAATGGTATAATATTCACATAGTCTTAAAATTTATTGGCTTCAATATTGATTAACGTAAAATGTGTTGGAATCGTCATCGGTGGTTTGTCTGCTAACAACATTAAGGTTCGTGAAATTGATAGTGTCAATTATTTATCCACTTTGACAAAGCGCTTCGTGACTCTTGCATTTTTGGATTGGATGTTCAGTTAATTGATGATCTATACTTTTTGATGCGTCTCGGGTCATTCACTTGTAAATTGAATCCTAAAAATTAGGTGTTGATTGACAAGTTTGATTTGATGTGTTTTTTTGCCTTCGACTCCTTCGAATCTTGGTTACTAAGTTTTTATTAAAATATTACAAAAATTAATTCTTGTCGGCAATGCACTAATTCTTTGTGCGTGTTTATCGATTAAAAACTCCCCTAGAACTAGTTTTCATTTTGTATTTGAAACTCATAAGTAACAGATTCTGTGCCAACCACAAAATTATGCATATGTCACATTTTGAGATGATGGATGACCTGCATGAGTGAGTGCACGTTGCATTTTCCAAGGAGAAATTGCTAGCCTAGCTAGACCCTCGCAATTTAAATCACAAGTGCAATTAAGACCCACGATGTACTATTGACTTTTCCGCATTGTTGACTTTTGCGGGTCTAGGAACGGGACTCAAATTTATTCTTGAGCACTTGGCACTTGCTTTATTACCACCTCTGGGGATGTTTGTGAATTGGTGATAGGTTTCACATCAAAGGTCTAGTAGAAAATTTGCTAGTGCAATTTTATTTCATGTTAACCTAGGCAGCTCGCTACGTACGTACGTACGACCATGACGTACTTGACATTTTAATTATACCCTTCAGACAAAGTGGAACAAGAGATCTTCGGGGCGTAGTGTATTTTGTTTTGGCTACTTTACTTTGTTTTAACATTCCGCGTGTGTGGAATGACCTCTTCAAAGGCTTTACCTACCTGGTAGAGTCAAGTCAACTTTAATTATAGGAGTTCAGTTAGCTGTTAAGTTTTTTTGGCACGACTTTTCAGGCCGGAGGCTATTTGCAGACTATGCAGTACAAGTTAAATAAAATGCATCATTTGTGAGTATTTACAGTGTATCTATGCACTCACTACTTTTGTGTGTGTGTTTTAAAATAGTCGAAACACGACTATTATACCGACGAGAAATTCTGTGCAAGGAAAAACTCCGTGTCTCCTCTCATTGTGTTTTCTTTTGGGTTTAAATTCTAAAAGAAAATTAGCGTAACGGGCTAATTGTCAAAGGATTCTTGTGGGAGGCGGTGACTTCTTTTGTTTTCTTTTGTGTTTAATTTTAAACCAGTACATGGTTTGTTTTATGCCTTGATTGCACGAATTTACTTTGGCAGCCATAGATAGCACATTTTTATCTGACTCGAATGCACATCCTGTTTTAATATTAAACCTGCTCATTAATGAACGTTTCGTGAATATTTTGTGGTTTATTGGAATGGAATTGACATTCGAACCACCCAAGAGGACCGATGTTGTTGCAGAATCAAATTAAAAAGGCGGAAGTGAATGCTAAAACTCCACCAATCGTTTCTACGAATAAAGAAATTCAATTTACGACGTTACAAAATCTCTAGGTTTATTTATGGGAAAAGATTTGATCGAGTTCGAATGGAATTTGGAATGAATAAATTTTCTGCCTACTTTCATTTCAATTCAAGCGTGTAAGTAAAAATCCAGTTGCGTGTTGCGTTGCGTTGCACTGGATATGTAGGAAGTTCCGTATTTTAAATTCATTGAATCATGTATGGATTATGGGGGTCTGAGTCTGAATCTGAGTCGAGTGCATTGCGTACGATCAGGGCTTTAAAATGAAAACAAGTTCACGTTTGAATTCACTTCTCTTCAGATTTGGTTTGGTTGATTACGTAAGACAGGTGGAGATCCCGAACTGCACTGCAGCTGCAATCCAGTGGGATCTCAATTTTTATGTCTATTATTTGTCCTACCAAGAATTTTTTCTTTGATATTTTGGTACAATATTTTTTTTTGTCATTCTTGACGTTTGAAAAGTCTATTGTGTTTTGGATCGAGGGAAATGAAGATGGGCTTGAAAAATCCGCGATGTGAGTGTTGCAGTACATCTCTATATTTTAGGATCTGAAATTTTCGCCTTGTTAAATTACAGGATTGTATGATATGAGGTACAAGTTGGCTTTCCGGAATTGCTATATAAAATTTCCAATCTCTTGCGAAAAATACGCGAATATTTAACTATACTTGCCGTAGATTTGCCTAAAAATCTACTTTGACCGCAACATGTGTTCGTATCACATTTCATGAGTTCATTCGTTCCACAAGACAACGTCCTTTGATGTGATGATGGTATCATACAATTTCGTGCCTAAGGATTCTTGTTGGAAGCTCAGTCGAATCCCCGATGAGTTAGAAGATTGTCTATTTTGTTTTTGTTTTTATGTCATCCGATAATCATCAAGGAGTTTGGGTCTTTCTTTAAATATTTATTTATCATGTGTCAGTCTTGATAGGTTTGGATACGTACGGCTGGGCCATTGTATCAGTAGAGTGGATCTTTACGCACGAATGCCCTTTGCTGGTGGCATAATTTGTAACACACGTTGTTTGTAAGTAGAGTATGTGTGTAAGAAATGATTGCTCTCTTATTTTGTACTTTTGAACAATCTCATCTGCACACGATCCAGAACAATTTTAACTCTATTTTTTTGAAAATATAGGAACCACTTTTTTTGGTAGGAAATTGGCCACTAATGGATGTATTTTTAATACATGTCTTATTTTTATTTAAAAAAACCAGAACCTGTACGGGAAGACCGGCGGAGTGAATGGAGTGACCCAAGGAATAGGTCATAGTAATGGTCAGCATGTAACTGTTCATATTGACCCACATTACCCACCCGGTGGAATCAACAGTGGTCCCTCATCAACTTCCGGTAGTTCACCTGGTGGACACCCCCAACTCCAACAACATTCTAATAATGTATTCTCATCCGCGTCTCATCCTCAACCTTCCTCAAATCATTACCATGCTCAAATCTCATTGGAAGATCAAGGCATTGACATGACCCAGGTGTGTAATTTTATTTTTTGCAATTTCAAATATTGAGTGAGTAGTTGAATTGTATGCTTAAACGCTTGGTGTCAATCCAACGTTTAATTAAATTCAACGTAATAAGAATTTGAGGTCAGGTCACTTTCACTAACGCGTTCAAAAGTTATGAACCACACGGTATAGAAACTGGGAACTGAAGAGCATGTGTGTTTTCAGCTTTTACAAGAATTATGTCAAATGTACATCTCAATTTTTTGTCAACCCATAACTTTGAACCACCTCCCTAGTTATACAGTGCTTTTGCTTTTAGAGAATATTGATATGATCTTATTTTTTTTCTGTCTCTTTTATTTTTTTAGAGTCCTGGACGAGAGAGCCCGAGTTCGACGGCATCTTCAAATACAGGTTCCGGTACAGGGTCAGCGGTTGGGTCAGTGGGGAGTGGAAGTGGTAGTGGAAGTGGGAGCGGGAGTAATGGTTGTCGTCATTCCACGTCTAGCTTTGACTCTGGAAGAGCGTCTTCAACGATTTACCAAGGAGTCCGATACTCTGGACTCTCTTCAGAATCTTCATCTGGAAGTTTTAGACATTCTTACCATTCTTCTAATTCCAGTCTGGGTTCTATTCCCCCTGAAGACATTTGTAATTTTGATGTGGCTTCCATGATTGCTCAAGGAATTCCTGTAAGTCCAAAATTGTGTCTTGTGTTTGCATTTTCACTATCGCGCCGTTGAATTTTCAAAAATTGAATTCTGGGTTATAATATTCTTTGTTAGATGAATAATTCGGCCTAATATCTAGCACGTAATGATGGTATTGATTTGTCTAATTTTTTTCAGGACCATGAGGTTTTGAACGCATGGTTGACTGGGATTCACTTTGAGTGCTACTATCAAAATTTTATTCAAGCCGGCTACGATATGCATACCATTTCTCGAATGACACCAGAGGATTTGAACGCAATCGGAGTAACAAAACCACATCATCGGAAAAGGCTCAAGTCTGAAATATCCCAACTTAGCATTTCGGATGGGCTCCCCGAATATATCCCCGTAAGTCATAAGACATATCCGATGGGATTTCAGAACCTGGATTTTTTTAAATTGAAAAGCTGCAGAAGTAGATACATTTAATTTTGTGTATTTTGGATGTTCTTTTAAACGTATTGATTTTTATGAAAATATTTTCAGATTTCGATAGAAGAATGGTTGGGTCTTTTGAAGTTGGAGGAGTACAATACCAATTTGAGAGCACAAGGATATCACTCCGTTCGACAGGTGTGTAAAATTACTAATCTCAAAATTCGTCTCACTTTGTTTTGATTTTTTTATGTGCATCACGACAGTTTCTTCCATGTGCTAAAGTTTTATCGTCCGCATCCAATGTAATGTTTTTGCTTTGCCTTAACTAAGTTCGACCCGTTATATTATGTTGATAGCTTTTACAAGGAAACCATTTCTCATGTAAAATTCAGAGCGATTCAAAAATAAACCCGAAAGATTCGACCACGATTTGTTGTTACATAAAATTTTCCAAACGTTAGGCTTAAACTGGCCGAGAAAAATTCTTCTGCCGAGGGAACCTTGATTATTTGTGGTCAGAGAAATTCTGACAGTATTTTTTACATAAAAATTGCATTCCTTGTTAGAAAAAAAATCATTCTGTTCCACTTGCTCATTCCCTGTTACCGAAATTTACATTTACCCATAGCATCACGTGCACCGTGGTGTTTTTGTGTAAAAACAGAACATAGGGTTTCCGTTTTCATCGCCATGTCGTAATAAAACCCCTCGATACTTAAATAAGATCTAGAACAAGAGAGGGAACTCGGTTTTGTAGTGGAACGAAATGACTGTTTAAATGAAGGATTTACCATTCATGAGTTAACCTAAGCTAAGCATTATTTCATTTTATGACGATACCCCGTCGTCGTCCTCATTTTTTTCATTGTTTTACTCCCTCGGTGTCGGTGTCACTTCAAGGGAGGGCATCCAGGGCAAAATCGTCAATCTTTTGGGCATAAAGTACTGAACCCACGAGGAATGTTTATTTTATGACTATTTGCCATTTGTGTGAATGGGGACGATTGTACGTACTTCGAACAAGCAAGCAACAAGTGCAGGATTTTTTTTTGGCAAACAGACTAGACTTTATGTAGTGGAAGAGTTGCAATTTTAAGGCACTGCACTGTTGAAACCAGAATGAATGATACCATTGATTGACCTTTCAAAATGATGCCCATTTTCTATCCTTTCTTTCCTGTCCACTTTGGAAATTGGATTTTCAAGGAGCATCCGATGTACATATGTATGAAACCTTGGTTGCTGTAATAGGAACCATGCCGTAAATTTTAGACTTGAGAAGGTGGTGATAATTTCATGGAGCATTAACTTGTCTTTCTTATTTTTTTTCTCTCTTCTATCCCTTTTTACAGGTTACAAATATTACTTGGGAAGATTTGGAAGACACTGGGATTCTTAAGTTGGGTCACCAGAAGAAGTTTATGTTGGCCATTAAAAGGATTGAGGATATTTTGGCTGGGAAGAGAATTCCACAGACTAATACACCCAATGCTTATCTCACCCCAATGGTACGTTACTCTTACTCTTACTTACTTAATGTTAGTTCTTCAGAACATGTTTTTTTTGTGTTGTAATAGTCGTGTTTACAAATTAGGGCAGAGGCAGACTGTCGGAAAAGCGAATTATTCTTGGAGTCAGAAAGTTCAACCCTAATTTTTTCCTGAAATAAGTTTTTAATTGTTTCAGGGAAAGAGAGTCAGTTCCGTTTTTATGTCACAGGGTTGTATTTCACTGCATCCAAAATAGTTATAGTTATCTCGTTTTTCATGATTTTGGATTACCTTCTTGGAGTTTAGCCGGAATAGCCTCGTATTTTTATCAAGATATCTTTATTTCAAGTTATAATTTTAATTGTTATTTGTTTTTCAGGATAATTTCCCTCCGAGACCAATGAACAACACATCAAATGGAAATAATTTGCCTCAACTTTCTTCACAAGGAATGCCTTATCCTCATCAGCAACAACAACAACACTCGAATTATGATCGTCCCTGTACGTCGAACGGGACAAAGACGTGTTCCCCTTCATCTTATCCTTTTGCCCGTGGTCCACCACAACACCAAATATTTCGACAACATCCAAATCAATTACATCAGGGTCAAGGGCAAGGTCAGGGACACGGTGGTCACCCATCATCATCAACATATGCTTCTCATTCACTTACTAATGCTATCACACTCACACATCAACCACAACTTCATCATCCACAACAAACACCTCAGTATCACCCTGAAGTCATTTCAATCCATGTACGAAATGGGCGAAGAAATTCATTAGAAAATGTGGGTGAACAGGAACCCATTTATGGAACGTCTTCATTCCTTCCCAGTCAACAAAATAGTCAACAGGGGCATCGAAATACAACGGGAGGTATGTTTGCTGTTGTAATTTTATTGTCATTATTCTCAAGCGGGGCTTCTGTTTAAAGAGGTGTGCCAAAATTCGTGCGGTCCAACTTTATAATTTTAACTGTCTAGAATGCCGATTCATTCCAACCTAAAGTTTGAATTGATCATTTTTCAATAAAGATAAGTAATAGGTAAAGTAAATTGATTCAATTTCGTTAATTTGACGCAGGTAAACCTGGTTACGATGTTCAAGACGGTGAAATAACGCCGACGAATGAAATCCAAGGACCAACTGTTCCAATGACGTCCACAACCTCCTCTACTACGTCCACACTTCCTCGCCTTTTGAAAAATAAACCGATCGCAAAAATTATGGCAAATTCCATTGCTCATGGCTACGGTCCTGCACCGTCCCCAGGGCCAGAAGAAAGTGTGGGTTTCTTGCCACCTCAACAAAGTAGTCAATATGGTGACGGATACAAAAGCCTTCCTCGTGACATTGGACGTCTTTCGAAACAGGGTGGTTCTGCAATTTATAATGGGACTGGTGGTAGTAGTGATCAATATTCAAATACTTTGAGGAAAACTTCTCTGGGAACTGGTTCTTTTAAGAGTGGTCCCCCTCCCCCACCAAGAAGGGTCAGTTGTGCTGCCAGTGAGAATGGTGTTTATGGACAATTGAGTACGTTTCAACAGGGTGGTGGTTCTTATGCTGAATGGACGAGTCATTATCCACCCCCACCACCTGCATTGTCCTGCGATAGCCATTACAGGTACGTTCAATCTGTGATTTGATTACCACCGAATCGAACCTTTAGAATTTAGATTTGATATCAATTATTTTTAAATCTAGTGTCGGGAAGTCAATGGAGGATTTACCACCACCACCACAGCCTGAAGATTTAATGGTGACTCAGTCTCATTCTCATCAATATTCTCAACAATTTCATGGTCCGAGTACAAGCAGTACGAGTACAACGACTGCACCCGCGAGTGGTACACCTAGTCCAAACTATCCAATGAAATTGGTGACAACGAATTCTGTCGTCCATCATCATGGTGGTCACCAAACTATGAGGACAAGTCCTCCGACAAATAAATCCCGTGATCCCTCACCGGTTGGAAGTGATTTTTCGGACTCGGATCTCCCAAACAATGGTCTCTTATCCCGTGGTGTTCGACGCAATGGTTCTGACGCTAGTTTTAAGGTAACTTAGTTTTTGAAATGCTTTTATAAGCTAATGTTTTATTAAATGAAAACTCTCAGCCTGGGCGCTTGGACCTTTTCTGTACATTTGTATATTTTTTTAATAGTTGAGGATTGTCAGCTAAACTTGTGTTTATTTTTGCATTACAGTCGAATTCTAGTACGGAATCTGAATCCATTCCATTTGCCAACGACAACGCTGGAACGATCAAGCAACAGAAGGCAGGAAATCGAGCAACGGCTCAATTTGTTGCGAATGCCTCAGCTGGTTCCTCGTCTTCAAGCTCAGGTACGCTTAATTGGAATTTAAACACTTGTTGATAATCTGATCCGCGTATAATTAAAGAATTGTAAAATAAGTTTAATTTCTATTTTGTGTATTTATACAGGCACGGATGGAGCTGGTGATGTTCTCAATGACATTGGGAATATGTTGGCAGATTTGACTGATGAATTGGATGCAATTTTAGAACAAGAAATCAGCTCTAAGCGTTAAATATTTCAATTCTGTGTAATTTTTGACTATCACGTCGTAAGAAAACTGATAGGACGGAGAATCAGTGACGAGTTCCCCAAGACTGAGACATTAGCTGATGAATTACAATTTTTTTTCGATTTGCAGATCTCCAATGCGAAAACTCGTTTCATTGCGTTGCTTATTTAATTCGGATTTCGAATTCAAACGCAAATAATATTATTGTTTTTGTAACATTTTTGTGCATGTTTTTTTGGGATTTGTGCTACAAGTCATGAAATAGCAAAATGCAATATAAAAAGCCCGGTTTAGAACATTTTGGTGTTGTTTGGTAAAAGATCATGGTTGTTCTTGTTCGTGTACAATTTAGTGTACTACTGATTGAGGGAAAAATCGTTAGCCTTTAATTGTAATCGTAAGAATGACATCTTAACCTAACAAAAAGTACCTTAAGTTTAAGTGTTTAAAAAAATGGTGTAAAGTTAATAATAATGACGATAGCACAAGGAGTGTATTCGTGTACATTGTTTTTTCTGAGACTGATCGTTCGACTTGAACTTGCAGACAGACAGACATAACGCTGGGAAATTCACCCAGGATTTTTTTTTCTTGTTAGCTCTGGGAGAAAAGACGGACAAAAACATATTTAAAAATTAACTTGAGAGTTTCTCTCAAAATATTCCTCGCATTAATAATTACGAATAATTATTTAATTTTGTTAAGTTTAGTTAATTTGAAGGTTAATTAATTACCTTCGTACTCTTTTGACTTATATTTAGTGTTCATTAATTATGTAAGAATAGCGCTAATTGTCAAAGTATAGCAACCCTGTAACGGATTGTAATTTAAATTTAAAAGAAAAGCGTGTTTAAATAAAATAAGCACACGTTTAGAATTCAAAAAAATGCAACAAGTGCCATACCATACCATACCATAAGTTTCAAAATGAATCTTGCGCGCACTAGGCTAGAAATTACAGGATTTATGAACTAAGAATATTTATTTACAATTTTTTTGTCATTAATTAGGTTTGGAATTTGACCCGTTCATTCAGGAACGGATTGGATTTAAATTAAGAATATTATTGTGTCAGTACCAGTAACCAGTGTCAAGAATCTTTAACGATTTAGCATTTAACAATGTCGTAGAAAAGAAAGAAACATTGTTAATTAAGGTTCAAAGTAGCACCAAAATGTAGTTTCCTTTGAAAATGTTACTTCATGGGAAAAAGGTCAACTGTTAAAAAAAACAGGAACTAAAAGTAGGAGAGAGTCGGGTGGTGTTAGTTACACGTAAAAATCTACAGTAAAAATTACAATATTAATTGGTAATGAGTAAAATTGATAATTATAATTGAACGTAAGACAACTACATTACATAATATACGTATGTACTAAATAACGGTAACATTATTTATGTTTGTTGTTTGTGTATATCACTATACTATACTCTACTACTACTTGTAATGTAATGTTGGTCCATACAAAAAAATTGTATTGCCTCGCTGCAATTGCATTGTTTATGTTATCAGAGAAATATACTAACTGAATTTTAAAAATCGACACGTTCCTGTTTAAATGGTTCAAATTATTTCCATTATAAAAATACTACCGCTGAATCGTACATGCAAGGGTGTTGCAAGGAATTGAACCCGGACCTGATGTAAATTAATCAATCATGAAACAAAAGTAGTGACCTCATCGTCCAGTACACAATAAGACCGAACACTTTGCAAGTCGTAAATTTTTGAAGGAACATGTAATCCCCAAATTGAACTCTGATTGGTCTCAAACATTTTGTTTCTTGTTTAACGAGAGTGACTCCAACTTCGATTTGAATTGATTTGAGGTATCCTTCAGAACGAACGTTCATTTCAGCCCCACTTCGAAACCCGGTCATTAGAAATGAAATCCAACCCAATGAAAGTGTGGGCAATGTCAGCATAGCTGTTATTTTTAATTTATGATGAAATCGAACCATAGTATGATTTGAAATTGAAGGGATGGCCACAGTGACTAATTGGATAAATGGGAAAATTATTTTTTGGTAGCAACTATTGAAGTCTTGATTGAGGAGTTGAAAACTCCTGTAAATTAACAATGAGTTTTGAGTGGTACGGGCCGTGTTCTTTGTCATCGTTTTATTCGTATAGTGGACACTGAAACCAAATCGAACGAGTTAGAAAAATGTTAAAATTGCTTACCTGTCCTCAAAAATTGTCGATACGTTCCTATTAAATATACAGGAAATATGACTCGAACTTTTACATGTAAACTATAAAGTATAACGAAAAGCTAGGATATAAAATATCGGAAGACCTATGACTGCTATCTATCTCTAGTTCGTCACCTCGATTCTATAACGGAAAATCAACCGCGTCTCGGGAATTTATCAATACATTGTATGTTTACGAAAATCGCAAAGTCCTAAGTGGTTGTTACGATATCGGTTCGACCCCCTTATCGCCCTCGCCTTAAAACAGTCTTGTCCCATTTGAGCTTTTCCTGAACTTCTGTAGGTCAAATGAAGATCGGTACTCCCGAAAAACACTTTCTCATCCGTACGCAAGTTTGTAACCACTCCGTAATGTGTAAGGCTGGACGAGATGGTAATGTAACTAAGGAAAAGAAAGCAATACAAGCCTAACAGTCAATTTAAAAAAAGGCTCTGAATTCTTCATTAAATTTTAATATAAGTCATGCCTTTAAAAATTCTACAAACTCCTATACTCTTAGCATATGAATTTGATTCTTTTTACACCTCCGTTGGCTTTGATTGTGCTTTTATGTCAATGTTTCTAATTCCTTCATATTCCTCTCGCTTCATTCAATCTAATGTAATTTTAACACAGTATATATAGCCCAATAATTTAAAAAAAATTTCAAATCAAATAAATCTTTTCTATTAATCAATTAAGACCCGGGTATCCTAGCGAAGTAGTCACAGAAACACATTCCGCTGAATTAGGCAAAGAACTTACTTGATTTCCCTCAACCAAAATGCTATTGTGTACCAATAACACAGGAGTAGAGTTGTGTTGAAAAGTATTGAGAGCCATAACATGGTAAAAATAGTGTATTCCAGGACTGCGAACAGTACCAAAATCATTGAGAATTTTGAATTCGTTCCAAACATGGAATAAAAAGTTCGCTCATTCAAAGGATCTAGTAAAACTCCCATTGCCAGAATAAAGCAATGAAAATATGCTAAGTTTGGAAAACAACTCAAAATTCTTTCGCAACCATTTGGCCTAATAGCCACGTTCTCTTGTTCATATTTTCCTGGAAAATATACAGTCCCAAAATTAACTTGGTACTTAAAAATTGTTTATCCGATAGAAAATATAACTCACGTTCAAGTGTTTTCATCAGACAGGAAAATTGGTTGATCAAATTAGCCATTTCATAGCGGTTAACTAAATTATGTATTGAAAATGTTGTCCCGGTCGTAGTTGTAGCCACTCGTAGAATAAAAAGTACATGTTTTGTTTGAGAAAGTGAAGGACTATCTCTCAACCAAATATATCTTGAAAGATTGTACAAAGTTTGAACAATTATTGTACAAATGCAGCAGAGAATTGGAATTATTAATTGCCTGTTTTTTCTAACTGTCACATTAAATTTCTTTCCATCCCAGGTGAAGGGTGCGATTTTTAGGAAACAAGAATGTCTGAATACCCTACTGGCGGCAGACAAACTTTTCTTGCTCAACATTTCTGTGTACTAGAAATTGCTAGTGGAATTAGTGCGAATTCTGTTGAGTATGGAGAATTTATTCTTATGAAATGTCTGTGTCAATGTCAGTTCGGAATGAACTGATCGTGAGTATTGGACCACACAAGGGACAGTCATTTTAAACTCAGCTTTATGTGGAGTCTAATTTTAGTCCTTTTGGGGAAACGAATTAAATTGATGTACAAAGTAAATTTTCAAAGGTATGGTTTTCGAGTAACATGGAAAGTTTCGGTTTCGAATTTGATAGAACGGAGAATGTCGGAAAGAAACCGCCTCATGTATAAAACTCGGAGATGCCTTAAACATGTCACGAATTCTTATGAAAGTTTTATTAGTAGTGACTTTTCTGACATTTGTCTAGCTGTAGGTTGGAATAGTTCAAGAATTTCCAGAAGTGAAGCAAAATGCTATTCTCGACAAACAAGTACTTGCGTGCGTAAGTACAGGTCAAGTTTATGCTTTGCGGTAGATTGGGCTTTAGCATCTCTGATGCCTCTGTTAGCCAATTTTAACCACCAAATAATTTAATTCTAACAATAAGCCCTAATGTACCCAAAAATTATTCTATTTTTGTTCCTGTTTAACGTCTAATTCCGGCGATAATATCCAAATCACTCTCCTAACTGTAACGTCCAAAAACAAAGCCTTGTCAATCTCGTCAATAACTAATGCCTCCAAGCTCAACCACAAGTCGTGTTCCTACAAATTCGTCATAAGAGTCATTTGGATGGATGGCTAATATGAGCAGTACGTCGCATTCTCAATTACGAGTGCCTAAGTCCAATTGGATTTGTTCGCAGTGTAGTGAAAACAGGACACGGTCAAAATCAATAAATGCCACAATGACAATGACAATGTTAATATTTAGAGTCCATCCAGTAAGACGTTTCCAAATGGTTAAAGTAAAATGTTAAGATTAGCTGGAGTATTTCAATATTTTCAACAGGGAAATCTTGGAATATGCATCTAATTAAGGCCAACAAGACTTCATTGAAATAAACATACGAGAAATTTTCAAAATTATTTTTATTAACCGAAATTACTCCAAGGAAGGAACATTTTAGCATGTAGGTTTGTTAACATACAATCCATGTTTGTGGTACAACTGTGTAAATTCTGTAGGTCAGGTTCATGGTAATAATTCAGGTAATGTGTTGTGCAATTCTCATTGTTGTAAATTAACATGCTGCAACGCAACTTAAATTCCAAACTTTTTTAAAAGTCATCATCATCGTCTAGTACGGTGGACAAATGTTTCCCACTGCTTCGTGGTCTAGTCGGTGGTCTCGGAGGGTTTGGATCATCAGAATCGTTATTTTTTAGACCAGTGTGTTTTTTACCGTTACCCATGACCCCGTCCACTGAGGACCCCGATGATCTTGATGAACCCGTGGTTGATGCTAGTGACCTGTGGAAATTCGGTTAAAAATATTAGTTAAATCTTATTGGAAAAAAATTACCTTCCGTAATCATTTACCTGGATCGACTACTAGCCCTTTGACCTTTCGACATTGCTCTGGCAGGTGCCTGGAGCGGTTTTATTAGCAAATCTTCCTCGTCTTCTTCATTTAACCCATTTTCATCATAGTCACGAAGATTTGATGGTGGTCGTTTTTTGATTGTCCCATTCCCAATGGACACAGTTGTTGTCCGAGCCTGAGATTGAGATTGGAGCTCAAGACGTCTGAATCCTTCATCATTATTTGGTGATTTGTCTGATGTATTTGGTCTGATAGAAATTCCATTCATCGTTGACTCTATTCCGTTTCCATTCATACTGATTGAGGCTGAATGCTGCATTTCCTGACGAAGCATGTGTTCTTGTAATTGGTTCGGAAGGGCTCGTCCTTGTAACGGTCGCCTAGAAGTAATTTAATTTAGAAATTAATCAGACATGACATTAATTTACTCATTTACGGTAAGAAGAACTGTAGCGAAGGGTTATTTTTATAAAGCGTCGACACAAACAATTTCTGATGGATTGATAATCCAACTCTCAGCACAGCGAAGCGGCTAATGTTAACAGTACTATTCACTAAAGTAGATTGATGAGAATCAGTAATAGTCACACCCCTAAAAATATTTATTACGATTACGCCATGTTTTCGTAATTAAATACAAGAATTAAACAAAACATATCAAAGGTCATGTCTTTGCGCTTCCGAAGTATACATATGGATTAGTGTTACGTAGGATGAAATGAAATGTGTACTGTATGAGAAATGATGTCGATGATTTATCTGAATCTGAATAAATTAAAAATTCACATTTCATTTTTTTACATAACATACAGAGTGGCCCAAACGTATCCGGGTTCTATGCATACTGTAGAATGCATAAAAAAGCCGATTACTTTTGGACTACGCTGTACTTACTATACATGAATTTGTACAGTGCAGAGCAGAAAACTACTGCTTTGCCACGTCAACGCCAACTGAGTTCATTATAATATTTTTACGGATTTTCTTAAACTGTGAATCGGATTTAATACTACTGTATGTCCAAAGTGAATATCTTGACTTAGAATAAAAATGTTGACTCCAAGATTTTACTTATGCATCTGATGCATGATGGTATCGAAATATTTAGTACGAGGCCTTAACACCCGGAAATCCCTTGACTAGGCTAGGCTACGTTATGCCGGATTGCAGAAAAAAAAGTATCTGACCATGTATACGTAAGAAATGAAATTAACGCGAAAAGAACTCACATTGGCATAGCCAAGTCATCATCATCATCATTCTCTGCATCATCTGTTCCCAAATCAGAATTATCATCTGGATTTTCTCCATCCAATAGAATCAAGTCAGACTCTGAATCTTCAGAGTCATTCCCATCTCCTAACATAGAACCGTAAACTTGTCTTGATTGTTTTCCCACTCTGCTTTTGATTCCATCATCATCAAATCTAGAATCCCCTTTTCCACCTCGACTCCCCAAACCCAAATGATTCTTAGCAGTTCCTTGAGGTCTTTTGACCTTTGGTCTTGACGCCAAAAATTCCCGAGCATTACGATGAGCTGAATCCTCATCAACATCTGAATCATCTTCAGAATTTGTGACTTCACCCGTGGTCCCTCTTGTTCCACCAGCAAATCCAAGTAAATCGTCTGAACTTCCCATTCCAAGTTCTTGTTTGATGAGTCGCTCTTCCGCTTTTCTAAAATAGAAAATGACATATTGTGAATTTGTAATTTTGTCATCCGAATTAGAGTCAGAAAATATACTGCTTCGTTTAATCTCAATTATTCCAATACCTCTCCGCATCCAGCCGTGACATTTCCTCCATTTGATTTTCCATGTAAGCAAGTACTCGGAATCGAATGACGTATTCCCGGTAACCCGCTTCCAGTTCTGCTTGAAGTTTTTCAAATTCATCCATAAATGCTGGTCGTACTTTTTTGAGGGTTTGAAGTCTTTTCTCATTCCGCTCAAGCTCTTGAGTCTTTTTCTCCAGTTTGGCCGAAACTGTATTAAAGTTTGAGTCTAGATTTTCAACTAATTGATTTGATTTCCGAAGTTCACTCTCTGCAGAGGCCAAGGCACCTTGGAGTAAACGCTCAACTTCTGACAATTCAAATGCTTTGGATAGGGCGGTGTGTCGTGACTCTCGTAGTCCGATTTCTTTTTGCAACATGTCATACAGGGTCACACCTCTTTGGGTGATTTCGGATGCCAGCATCCGAGTTCGTCTCAGCTCTTCAATCTGTAAAAAGAAGGGCAGAAATTGAAAGATTCCTGATGTACTCAAATAATAAAAATTGGAATAATTTCATTTGAAGCTTTTAAATTCTCCGATATTGAATACTACCGTAAATAGTATCATTCTATCGTTAATAGGCTTTAATTGGATATGAAATAGTGTTGGATAGAATTTTGGGGACAAAGACATGGATCGTTTTAGCAAGGTGGAATGCCCGAATTTCTAAACTGAAGTACAAAATATCCTAACTATTTAATTGATTTTTCTTGTGGTTGACTTCGTTGTTCCTAGCACTAACGAAGTACTAACCTACGAGTTTTCGAGTTTTTGGAAATGTTGTTTGAGAATTCTAGGTGGGTTAACTGAAATGCCATCCTACATTCAAAATTACATCATCAATCAGTCCATCATTTTCAATTCTTCGGTATTTAGCACCATGAAACTCATATTCGTGTTTTTTTAAATAAAATTATATACTGCCATTATCACCAACTCGTGGAATGTGACGGTTCTGTTCTCACGAACTGACAATTGCATGTTTTCTAAGACTAGGGATACCTTCGATTAGCCAAACAGATATCTTACCAGTATCAACACACATACAATTCACAAAATAGGCATAGCAAAAGAATTGACTTTAAAAAAAAATCATAGATTGTCAAGATTAAATATACAAGAAGTGCTAATATCACTCCTTTCGCAAAACTACAGAACCTCGAAAGTCTGTCTAGCTATAACCGGAACTGACCAGAAATCATACTTGATCGTAAGCAAGGGATAATTTGATTGCTTGACTGTAAATAGAGAAACAATTTATCGATTCAATCGATTTGTGACAAAATGTCGGCATTATCTTAAAGAATCAGAAATAATATTCCTCGTAACCCTCAACATGATGAATGGATCATACCTCAAAACTTTTGCAGGGCACCTCCGAAAAACTAACTAACAATCAAATAAAATTGGAAAAACTTACATTAGTAGTGAAATCAACTAAAGGCTCGACACTTCCAATGGAGTCACCGGGAACAACGTTTTCTGCTTCTTTCATGGCCGTAAAAAGTATGCTGACGACTTTGATTAATTCTTTCACAGCATAACCATCCGCTTGGTACAGTCTTTTCATGTTCAATTTGACTTGAACTTTCGTCAACTGAAATTATAGAATTCATTAGTTAGAAGTATAATATCATTCGGAAGGACCATAGTTTTGGGGGGTCACTCGCGTCGCAATTCGCTTCACTCCGCATTAAAAATTCCTTAGACTCAACTTCAAAACCTTTTCATCTGAATAGAAAACTGGATCTAGAGATTTAAATGTAAGTAATAATTTTCTATTTAATCCTAAGGAGTGGAGTGAAGTGTTGTGTCCTGACAGGCTAAAGAAATCAGTCGAAAATAAGTTGTTCCAAACGATGAAATGTGTATTTTTCACAGTCATATCGGATGCCAGGTTATTGTACGCAGTAATCTTTCGCTGTTATGCGAATAAAAGAACTATAATAATTCTAACTCCAAAACCTAACTAAATCGACACGCTTACAAAATCTTTAGTTCTTACCATAAATTCTGAAAAAAATGTGATGAATTTGACCCGGTCTCTGTCTGTACCAATCTCGGTAGGAAAGTCTGATGCAGCTGACGGGTCATATTGTTTCACAAGCCAGAGCCCAATGTCAGCAACGAGTTGAAAATTAGGATTTCTAAAATTTTCAAGTGAAACTATTCTTGGGTACCCGACTCGGCGGAGGAATTCACTAATGTCTGGAATATATAGGAACAGAAAATTTACTCCAAAATCATTAATACACAAATTTTAGCCTCAACGATTTACATAGGTTGAAGTAATTTTGATTATAAGCTCTTAGAAATGCTAAACGGTTCCATAAATTAATTTTTAATGCTCATTGTGTCACAAAACTATTTTGAGCAAGCAGAATTAGTGGGTCATAACAAGAAAACCACAATTAGATGTGGAAATCGTGTCAGGCTAAAACGTTTAGGATACACCATTTCAACTTATATTAAGATATATTCTGCTGATTTCTAGTTTTGCATTTGATTTGAACTAAGAAACCTCGAAAAAAAATCTCAATTCGATGCAATTTAAAAATTTAGACATTACTTCTTAAGTCTCGATAAGACATTCCGTCTGAAGTAGTCGAAGGTTCAGCAAAATTCACAAATTGTTTTGATTAAATTATAGAGAGGAAGGTACAAATCGAAGAGTACTCTGTGAATAAATAAATGATTGTACTGAATCGTGAAATTCTAGTACTTTCTGATAAAACTCCTGTGTGTGTCTGATATGATTTAATCGATTCGTCCAAATTGTTGACTGAGTATCGGTTTGCATTTGCGGACACTCATGTTGACGTGTTGTTTGTTTCTTAAGAGACTATATTGTGTAGGATCGGTTTGGCTGGTTGGTTGGTCCGTGGGTTCCTCAATTGGATTTAATACGGAGACAACGTTACCATTAGTAACACAAATTCACAACATTCCATTTCTGTATGGAGAAAAGTGTATTAACTTTTCCGGAACGGACCGGACCGACCGACCAATTTTCACTTGCTTTCTCTCTTGAAATCGTTTATTTGGTCATGGTCATATTTTACGTCGGTTCTATTGCCCTTATTGCATGACATGAATGGCAAATGCAAACATGCATGGTCGGTCCATTTCCAACTAAAGAACGCCCATTTCACATGAAAATCTTACGTCAATACAATTCTAAGCGTGGCAGAATTTATTAGTAGAAAAATAAATACAACCGCCCACTAAAGAAATGCAAGGAGGTAAATAGTAGCATTTATTGACCAAACCGCCCAAACCGTTATTAACCGTCAAAGTGGTTTGTACATGCATTCATAGCTCGCAACTCTGATGAGGATTCGATCCCTTAGGCAAGTATTGTATTGTATGACGCATACTTCGAATAGGCTCTAATTTCGTAAATATTTCTAACAAATACCACAATTAAATTCCAACTCAAGGAACAAATAGAATTACGAAGCAGGATAAAATTATTTCTGCCAGATCTGTCGTCGGACTTTTTAAAGAATCATTCAGAATCTATTAACCATGCTGTTTTGAAAAATCAATTTAGGAGCCTATAAAAAACTCTCATATTTGTTCATCAATAGTTTAAACTATAAGCAGATGACCCATGATTCCAACCACGTCGAGATTCAAGGCAAGTCTAAGGGAGTTCTAAATATCTTGGTTGAGATTCACTTGTTTTCCATTGGGCTAACTACTGAGGTGTGTTTTTTTAACACCACATAATACAAGTTAATTGTTAAAAAAACCAGTCAAAGTCAACTTTTTATATTTACTGTGTACAATACATGAGTCGTGTATCCAGGAGTTAAATTGCTCAAATGTATCCCGAATCCAAATAATACCCTTCTTGTAAAAAGTTTCAGGATAACGGAAAATTATCGAGGGGTCCTGAAAACAAGATATAAATTTCCAGTAAATGTAGTTAATTTAAACAGACATAATTATAATCCAGAATTTGAGTTTTGGGGTTCTATTTAATCCATACTGTACACATTTTATCCTTAACAGCAACTCTTAGCTGAACTAGCATTCACTGAAGTCCAGGAATTATTCATAATTCTAATTTGGCATATTACTTCATTACTTGATTAAACACTTCACTCTCAAATGTCCATACCTACGTACGTCCATGTGCAAAACAAAACCATTATGCAGTATTGACTATTGACTTTTCTGTCTTTTATTGACACAGATTTCGTCATCATTACCTGCCTTCTTGTGTGACATGTGTTATGAACGGAAACGATATAATGGGGATTGAATTCTCAATGAAGTAGTGTTTAGCTTGTTTATCTTAAGTAAAAAAAATAAGAACTTTCAAAATCTCATTATGCTAAGGGGATTATTTGTAATCCTTCCTTTCGAACATCTTCTATAAGAACATCACACCTTATTGGGTGGCACAAAACCACTGGTACCCTAAAACCTGTCATTGCATTGCCTAAAACGACTTGGAAAATTTTCGGTGTCTCCGAATTTTGGATCTGAATGAAATGTTCTATCAAAAATCTCCGAATATTA
>JAQGCB010000058.1:0-37631 GCA_034698835.1 Protaphorura tricampata
GAGTTAGTTTCAGTCAACATAAATTAAAACCTTTGGAAAGGGTCCTCAGGGAACTCAGAGAAAAGCAACGTCTTGGAAATAGCATGTCATACTCACATCACACACACACACACACAACCTGTTTTTTTCCAGGAAGAAAAATACTGTTCCAAGAGCACTGAAGCAGATTTTCTAGTGCTTCCTTAACCTTAGAGCAGAGCAGTCTAAGTTAATGCTTGAAGTTAGGTTTAGTATTAGATGAGTCTTAGAACGCATCTACTAATACTATCTTTTCTACAAATCCTTAGGTAGCCACCCCGACCCAGCCAGGTATACATAGACAAGATAAGATACGAAAAGCTAGCTTAAAGTTCACCTCGTCGATTTAAATGTGTTCCTTCGTCTTTACTTTCAAGAAGAAAGGGAAAAAAAGTTAGAGAAGCGACGTTTCATAAATAATGCTCGAGTAATCCGGAATCTTTTATTTATAAATACGAGGAGAGTGGGCAACGAACGAATGCTTCTTTAAATAACCATATTTTTTACTCTTCCCTTGGATTAAAGCTTTTTTTCCGCCATGAATATTCATTTTACCCAAGACTTTTCCACCCATTCTCCGCTCATCCATTGTTCAACTTGATAAATGAGGATACATATCTCATCTTTCAAAAAGTTCACCTACATATTTTGCATTTTTGGTTCTACGCGTCAGTTTAATTAATACAATTTTAGTCAGGGTGTTATCGGATACTACTAGTAGAACAAGCGGTGTCGGTTCACTCGAGTTCGATCTATTGCATGGATACGTGCGGTTGTAGCATTAAATAAGTTTCGATTGCATTGGGGCGTTTGTAACGGACACACTCATTGAGTTTAAATAGAAGCCTCTTTCTAGAAATACAAGTAATAATAAAAATATTAAAAAAATTATTATGTAAGCGAACTATTTAGTTGTTCTCATTTTATTATTGTATTTAAGAGTAATTGTTCAACGACTCCAGATCCTAAAATGGCAACGACCAATTTTAAAATTTCTTCTAATCGTTCGATAGAATACTAATAATTAATTATCTACTTAAACTATTAGATGTGAAGTTCGTCATTCTCTAAATTCTTCCTTTTAAAAGTTTGTACAATTTTAAAAGCTGGGAAACTTTTTAAAATAGCAGCAGTGCATGATCATAATATCTTGAATTCCATCCTAAAAAACCAACCATTGTTGTAATACGTGCTTTTCGTCACGCGCTTAATCATTTATCCAAAAGATCAGAATGTCATTTAGCGGTCCCGTCATTTGATAATTTGGGTTACCTTAGACATTCAGGTTCTCCTAATTTCTGGAGTCTCACATCCGTTAACGAATTCGTGCTCCAAGAATTCCCCTGTTCAATTAATTACCTGTGCGAATAATTATATTATTATGCGTGGCACAGGCTCTACTGTAGGTAGAATGTGACTAATTTTATAATTTTAGTGAGTTTAGAAGGACTACGTGTGCCTAACGTGTTTAACTACGCAGGTATCAAATAATCTACATGTCATTGATAAAGTTCTCATTCGGATGACAGCTTCGTGAGCAAGAACGGTGCACTGCACGTAGAAATTTTCGATAACATGCATGCAAAAAGTAAGTTGGCCAGACAAAATCCGGAGAGAAACGAGACGATTTGCAGGCCCATTTGAGAATAACGCAACCCATGTGATATCTTTATGGCCTAATTAATGCAAATACCAACACTTTATAAAGCTGAAAGTAGCCATTGCGTGTCAACAAGTACTGTTCTGCTTCTTCTGATTTTCACTCCTTATATACGCCAACCATGAAGATTAAAGTACTACGAGGGAGGGACTCAATGTTAAGTAAATTGGATTAGAACTTGTGAAGAGAAAGTACGAACCGATCAGTGCTTAAGCTTAATTTCCCCTCTCTGTTCCTTTGATTCGGTGAAAGTTCGGACCGGAACTTTCACCATTGCATAAATAAATGTTTTCATGAAAATCCGACTCACGCAATTTCCGACTTGCTAAAATATCTCAATTTCTGTAGTAGTACGCTTCTGTAGTACAACAACCTTCGGCATGACCTTATTACGCTGTTTTGTTATTGAAACAAAACGTGATTCTGATTACCATTACCTACGTATGCGTTTTCCATTCCAGTCGTCCTGAAATCTTGTTGGTCCCCAACACAATCCAACCTGTCGTAAATAAAGGGAAATGATAAAATCTAAGATACGAGGAGAATTGTAACTAGGCGGGTTTTTGGGCCTAGCCTTACAATGTGTGACACATGAAAGCATGGGAAAACCCGCCTCCCGTCCAACCTGTCACGGGCATCATAAGGATATTAAGTATTCAAGGAATGATTTCACAACGGAAGAAATATGTCTGCACACACGAACCCCATGCCAAATTCAAGAAGTAAAACAATAAATAAGAAACCTCAAACCAATATTGGACAGGGAAATGATTTTTTCACCTGTCACGGATGATTTAATGCACAGATCGCAAAAGTCTCGCTTCGTTGAAACAACGTTGGATTGCCTTCGCTACTGGTACGGACGGACTGCAATACACAAGACTCGCGACTACTAAAGCACATAAAATACTACGTTATACTACGTGGACGTTATATAAGTAAACAGGATTCGCTTCTGGTTCAAATTTTTCTATTTTTTCTTGAGCACACAATTGTGAATACGTAAAAGAAATAAAACCGACTTGATGCCAGGGTAGACCTACACAGGACTATACGCTATATATATAAACGATCCTCCAATCCTAGGAATTTCAGAGTCCACCAATTCATTCACTTCACAATCCAGTAGATTGGAATTCACTGGGGTGCGTAGTTGCGTGCAATGGAGTAAAGTACTTAAGAATAGAATCACTCACAGAATCAGCGCCGTAAATTCTTTACCTTTCGGTTTCTACAAAACAAAAGATTAATTTTTATTACACCTGCCAACTTTCAAACTTCATTGTTTATCGATACGTGTTAGACCTCCGTCCTCACGGTGCGATTTGTCGTGTCAAAGCATTCGTGATTCACTAAATAATTTGGTTGGAGTAAATTCAATTGTTTTATATTGTTCTCAGGGAATCAGAATTACCACCAATTCAAATTTCTCGTTTCCTCCACTAATTACATTTTTATTAGTACTTACGTTACTTTACCAGTTTTTTCTAATGAGACGGTAGGTCTCTGATCTCACTATGTCTGATAACCAGACATAGTTTATACAAGGTGCAAATTTGGTTTCAACAAAGAGCTGCGGTATAATCACAAATCATTTGTCACCGTTTAAAGATTTTAAGTAGTTGTACGATGTATAAAACAACCTAGAGTTAATGTACAAGCATCCGATTATTAAGAACGAATATGCACTATGACTTTCAGACGGATCAACACCTCGCCAGAAAAAAAAAGAAACGCGAGGGGCTCCCACAGTACTATGCTAGAAATAGTTTGACATTTAATTGTTCACAGATTGATTAACACAAAATGCACAGAGTTCTCAAGCAGTTAGAATACAGATTGAGATTGACTTTCTATGGAGGACATTCCAAATTTGTACTATTCATGATTTTTATTCTGGTTCGCTAAGAGTGGAAGCAGAATTGAATCCAGAAGACATTTTTTTATTACAATTCTAAGAGTACTCTTAAAATCAATGAAGTTCAAGTCAACTCACACCTTTATGTCTGACTGAGTTCCGTTTGCCTATGTAGAGTAAAGTGACGGGGCAAGTATGCGTATGCCGGGAGTGAGAAAGTAAGAGAAAGCATTCCGATTGGGCTGGCTGTGCGTTGGAAGAGTGAAATAAAGGAAACGGAAATGTGTGCAAATTTGCGCCTCCACTTTGACTCATTCAGGTGATTCATAAAAGGAATAAAAATGCGGTTTCACTCTTCCGGAGAGAATCCTATTCTCTAAAAATTCTGTACAATTCCATAGGGAAATTTTCTTTCTCTTTTCTTTTCTCTCACTCTCGCCCTCCTTTTCTCTTTGCCTTGCATGGCTTGGGATGGGCCCTTGCCCTCTCTCCTTCCGGAATAAAATGCTCATGTCATTTTCTGTGTGTGGAAAATGGGAATGGGAGTTGAAAGGAAACCCCCATTAATTTCAAACACTGAGACAAGGAAATTCGCCCTACATACACATTCGTACTTAGTTACTCTTTCTTATATTCCTTTTCCCTAAATTCACATTTCTAGGCCCATTTACATTTTACAATCACACGTTCATGAACACATACCACCACACTAGGCACGCAACCAACCCTCTTAAACATTTAACCGCAAGGAGAATCCATAGAGGAGTAAGGCAGGCATTCCATCTTTTGACACGACGTAATCGGAGTCTTGGGTATTTATTAGATCCACAGGGAATATCCTTGCGAACAACCGGTCAAAATAAATTGCAGTTTAACCCAGAGTGTAGTATGTCAATAGTAAATATGGCTTGAATTTTTACATTCACGAGTCTCTTGTTTCATTTCATACATTGGAATACTGAACGTTGTGAATTACGTCTCAGGTTAAGTGGTGATATTTTTGGGGTCAAAAACAATCATCTTTTTTTTGTACGCACGTAAAAATGTCTTATTCTCATATTTTGAAGAAAAAAAAATTATAGCCTTGTCTACAGTCTCTACTGCATTCAACCGTTGATCAGAAGGGAGTGTTTAGCAAATAAAAGTAAGTCCCCTCTGTATTTCCAAGCATTATAATGATAAAGTAATTGGGAAAACATGTTGTTTCGGGAATGGAGAAAGTGATATGTACAGATGAAATATAAAAATAACACCCGATGCACATCTGTATCTGTACCTTACCGCATGCTAAACTTTGTAAGGAAGTTGTAAAGGGACTTTAGGAATGATAGACAGATTTTGTGAATTTTAAGACACATGACGATACTCTAGAGCTTAACCCTTTAAAACTTTAGAATAAGTACACAAATCTTGGACATTGATGAATAGGAAACAAGGCTTGTAAATCTTTATGCCGATTTGAAAACAAGACACGGACGGATGTTTGGAAGGATTGAGTTGCAATATTAAGGACTTGGCCCCAAGTATGTATGCGTATGTGGAGTCGTACATTTTTCTGTTTGAAGAAAAAAGAATGGGGACAGACGACAGGGAACGCAACGTTTCCCCCACATATTGTGTAAGCAAACTATGTTATTACGTGTGTATGTAAAGTTTTAACTTTCGAACGCTTATTGGGGGAACATCTGAAAAAGTATTACTGAAAAAAAGTCCGCTCCTTCATTACACATCATCATTACGGGAAAGAAGAACAAGTTCCCACAAATTGCTTCATCGCTTACTGGAATCCTCGTAAAACAAAGTCTTTGTCTATTTTGTGCATCCGTCTTTATCCATACTCCATAGTAAAAGTTAAAAGAAGTAAGTGTGGGGCAGAAATAGAGACACACTGCAACTGCAAACAAAATGTGGACGCAGACGGGGTTCTACAAAGTAATTTATTACCTCAAAACATTCTCTTCCGTCTCCTACACACTACTTACACTTTATTATGCAAATAGCAATGAAATGTAGTCACCAGATGTTCTGTCAATTTTCCCCGAGTCCTCGGTGATCAAAGCGTATTTGTATACCGTCGCGCACCGTGTACCGTTCCTGTTACTACTTTCTTAGTAAAATAGAACGAACGGTACAGGAAATACCAGCCAGCCTCCCAAACCTGTATAGATACATAGCTCTCATATACTTTCTCAATTTTTCCTTGGGGTCCCACTATTTTATTTTTACTCGTGTCAACTTAATTGACAATAACTTTGTTTTATGTTTCCCACGTACGTAGCGTTTACGAATTCGTAGAAAATGAATAGGTTTGTCCATTCTCTGGTAAGAAAGAATGAGTCAAGTTGCAACCGCATATGTATATTTCGTAAACCAAATTTAAATAAATTTGAAAAAAAGGAATGTGTGGAATGTTGTGAATTCTCTTTGAAGGTACTTTTGAAATTATTTGCATAAAATTAATTGCGGTCCGTTTGTACAGACCACTGTAATTTCAATAAAACATTACCATTCTTATAGCCAGAAGTATTATTCGTAGGAAATGATTGTCAAATGAACGAAAATCAAAGCGTGAGTAGTGAGTGGCCTAGCTAGTCCTACTATCCCCTAATTTCAAAAGGGAGCTTTTTGGAGTGTTTGTTTGATTCTTATTTTATATTGATTTTGGAAATCGTAGCGATTATTGCCACCAGCACTCTTGAGACTTCCCTGGTCGGGTGGAGTGACAAAATCCTTTACCAGAGCAAAATGGATTACCATTAGGAAGGAGAAAGTAATGTATGTATGCATATGGAGATTGTATTAAATCACACGAATGATTAGACAAAGCAATGAAATTAATTTGTGTCCATCGGCACATATGAAATACCATACACATACTACGTATCAATGGATTGAGTGAACAATTGTGAACAAATTTTAATAAAATGAAGCTTCCACTGGCTCTAGTCCAGTCCTCCAGTCCAGTCCAGCCCGTCGGTCTGGTTTCTGGAACGAACACCATGAATGAATTTCTGAAATTCCCTGGGCAATCCATAACTCATGTTGTCAGTTCTGAATTTATCCTCATGACTCTTCCTCTGACCATTCCATTCTCTTTTGCATGCACATTTCCCAAGAGAATTTTGGTCGAATGGCTAAGGGCATCATCCTTTTACTACTACGACTACTACTACAACTGCCCTTTTCGATACACACACAAAGAATCAGGATGTGCAAAACCAAAGCCGACGGGCGAAATCTACTACTAGAAGCGGATACAACATTACATATGTTCAACCCTTTTGTGTCCAGGCAGGAAAATGGCAATAGTCCATGAAACGAAGGATTTTGGAGTTAGGCGTCCGTGTTAACACATCGGTTTCCCTTTATAGATAGAATAGAAAAGGAGTCTAGACAATGTACGTGCGCTAAGTACATATTTCATTGTTAACTCTTCACATAGTACCTCAGAAATTCAGTACATGCGGGAGGAAGGGAAGACCACGTAGTATAAGTTCGCCTGTCTTCAGGCTAAATTCTCTCATCTGCTATAGACCGGAATTATTTGCAGACTATATCTATCTGAACCGGACATAAGCGAAAGTCTAAATATTTGCTCCTGGAATTGTATAATTAAATAGTGAATTGGAATTCCCACTGATGAATCAGTAAGGAGAAAAACCTTTGAGTCGTAGAAGATGCGACCACCTGTCCCGTACGACCAAATTTTTGTCATTCATTTATATCATGTCGCCAGGATTAGGTGTTTCACTATAATAACTTATTTGTTCCTCAGTTTTTTTTTAAAGTGTGAAAACATGTGCTTTGTTTACACATCTTTCTACAAAATGAACTCACTTCCCCCCATTAAAGTTGATGGATTGAGATGCCCAGTTCATGTCTTTGGAAGAAGACAAGGAAGATGTGAAACAGCACGATCATAATAGAAAATCGAACCTCCTATCCTATACATAGTCCAACCCAGACCGCACACACGCTCGCACGCACGCACTTTGTCGAAGAAGACTTTTTCACGGACTACTGCGTTCATTTATCAATTCTAAGAGTTAATTCTTTAGGGACTCTAACAGCTCGGTCGGTCGGTCGGCGCTAGAGTCTTCTCTTGGCCATACCACCTTTCATCTAAATGAATCAAAGCGTGCGAGGAAGAACTTCCTCTCTTACTTTCTTCAAACGAAGAACAAAAGAAACACACTTTCTACTGAAAGGGTTGAGGAGAATCTGGGTGAGAACAATGCAGCTTTCACCAACATTTAATTACAAAGCCTTGAGGAAAATGTACGCAAGTAATGGAGCCGTGGCTACTACGTAGAGGAATAAAGGATGGGTACCCTGGCCGGTACACATTACATTGCATTGCATTGCATACGTACATACTTCGGATCTGGCTATTTTCAATCTTTTTGCATCACATTGGGGTCAATGGTCAATTTGAGCCGGATGCCGGAATTCATTTCAAGGTAATTGCTTGGGTCGGGGCTCGGCTCAAGTGGAACATTACAAACTCAATGAGTCGCATTCCCAAGATTTCATTCAGGTCGTCGTCTACTTTGTAATTAATTTCTAGTTGTATTACACAATGTTCCTCGTAGTTTTCACTGATGTCCTAATTTCTACTCAATTACATCCACTAGTCAGAGAGTAAATTATTTTACAAATTAACCTGTGTGATTTTATGTGCCTTTAGATTCGATTCTACATATAACTTAGGCAGAATTGTTCGATGAAATCTAGCAGGCATTGGATAAAATTTAGAAGTCCGCCAAACAACCAAGTGCGATTTGCGAGACTCCAATCAAGGTAAGCGCTCGATGTGCACACCTTGTAAAAGTCATTATCTGCTCCCTTGATTTCTTAACTTTCCTTGGTCGGTTGTCACTAATCTTGACAAATTAAAAGTTTAGCATAGCAAAGTATAAATACTTGAGATAAACTTCTTTGGCTCGTTTAAATAAGCTATCAAGGAATTAAGAATGTTTTTGAAAGTTTTGATGCTGAGTTTTCAAGTTTTAACCAGTGAAAATCTTTACTTATTTTCTCCCTCCAGTGTCAACAAAACGTTGGGTTTGGACTAATAATGAGAGTTGAGTCACAAGGAGTGTGTTTATGTCGTGCAGTACGTACGTACCGTACGTATACCATGGATGGTGTCCCCACTTGATTGCATGTCCCTAGAGAGAATTGAAGTTCCGCCTTAGTGCAATCAATCTAGCTTAGTTTGTTGAGAATGTGATGGGATTGTCATCTCTTCCTTGAGTAGAGAGCACGAACCTAAGCTCCTTATAATTAAGTCGGAGGGTAAAGCAATCGAAAATAGTTAATCCACCTTTCGTGTCAACAGGGGGGGGGGGGAGACCAATGGTGAAATTTTTTTGGAACAGGTAAATAGGAATCTTGCATGTTCCGGAGTTTTTTTCCTCGCTCCCTTCCGGCATCCGGGCCAAACCCTCCAGTTAGCAAGGGAAAGTGTAATTGTGTAATTTCGAAAGACAAAAAAAACGTCAGACAGGTAGAAATACAGCGTTCGTATGTACCTACGAATGAAAACAAAATGAAATCCCTCGTTGTCGTGTGGCATGGCGTGGGTCAACTTAATTGTTACGAGAGAATCAATTTTTGACACTACAAAGTACAAACTACTATTTTTTAGGGCTTACATTTTATAATATTTTAATTGTGAGACCGTGTGAGAGAAAGCACGCTCAGTATTTATCTTAAATTGGCCCTTCGTTGCTGAGTTGCTTCAATTTTAGCATTTTTCTGAGACCTATGAATTCACCATTAATCAATATTGTAGTTTTGTTGCAAGCTATAGTGTCAGATTTGGAGAATATTAGGCACTACTACTTTGACTTGACAGGGTTACTTATTATGAATATCGATTTAAAGCATTTATGCCTCAGTCAACTCAACTATTCTGACACTTAAGGAAAATACACTATTCTTCTAATCTCAGAGTTATATTAAGCATGGTCTTCTGGGAAATCATTTAAAAAAGCAATTTTACTGAGAGCTGATTGTCAGACGGAATGAAAGTGTCAAGCGTCAAATTAATAAATTCATTCTGTCTTACTCTGTTCTGTAGACGAACCCATGCAGATAAATTGTAAAAGTCCTAAAATGAAAACCTTTTTCTGTGCAGTTGATGGAGATAAAAAGTCACGTTAGCATAGTCAACTTTATAATCGTTTGAGTTTTCCTAACAAGCAGACATGCATGGAGAGACAGGGTGGCAGGTGTAGTACGTTGCGTTATAACTCCAAACTTCAAAATATTGAAGTGGAAAGTGGAAACGTGAAAAGAAAAAAAGTTTTTCCTTCAGAGTTTCTAGTTTCCTTTGAAATGAAAGAAGGGATACATTTTTTTTTGAGTGACTCAACTTGGCAGGCAGCACTATTCAAACAGTGAAAGCTAACTAAAAAATCTAGTAGCTTCACGAATCTTTCAACCTTTGAATCCTATTATGGTAATTTTTACTTTGATGAGACTTCATTTCTTTACTCAAATAGGGCTTTACCATTTTATAAGCAAAGGAGGGATCGCATCGTTTCTCGTAAACGAAAAAGAAAGGAACAAATTAGATCTTTGTCCACGCAAATTAAAAATATCGATCTTTATATGAAATGTTATACATATTTACATTAACAACGAGGGATTACTCTTCCAGTGTAAGTTACAGCTGAGTTTTTGTATTCATGTATAAATTATTCTAGTACTACTAGAAATTCTAACCAGGTCGCCGCTACGGTACAAATGAATTGGACAGGTCATTTCACTGACGAAGAAGTATTTCCCACGTGACTCTGACAGACAGGTTGGGATTAGGGTGGAATTCAAGAATTGTATTTAAGAGAAACGACGTCCCTATGTTTTATTTGCATACTAGGCATAAGTCTTTCCTCTCTCTGACATTAAGGAAATTGCCCGAAGAAATGGGAAAAGTCAGTTTTATGTCAAATCAAATGGAGAAAGCGGCCTGGCCTTTCTACATGCCTCCACCTTCCGCCCATGCCACCCCATGTATTGTATAGACCAAAAATCCTTTGCTTTCTTTAGTAGGAAAATGAGATTTTTTTTGCCCCCGTTCAATTCAAGTCCGATGACGGCTGAACGGGATTTGAGTTGCACACTATTATATAGTCCTCAGAAAGAATCAATTTTAGTCAAATTGTCAAAGTTTTCTCATTCTCATATATTCAATAGAGTAATATCCATTCCTGCCTCTAATCTAATTAAGATGTAGGAGAAGGTCGGTCGTATGCTAACAAGGGATCGCATCAGAATATTACAAAATATCGAGTGATTCCGTCCGACCACACAAATTTTTGTTCACATCTTCCACGATTTAATTTTTTGTCAACAAAAGCATCAGCGTTGTTGTGAGAGGACAATACTCTTCTAAACTGTCAGAAAAGGGCCAGTAATATTTTCAATAGTCAATCATATGTATTCTATCCAAATACAAGAAACAGAACATATGCAAACACAGAATATTTTCTAGATAAGTTTTTGCATCACAAAGACGAACAGAGCAAAATAAGTACGAAAGACAATTCTGCAATCAAAAATAACATGTTTTTAGTTTACAGAAGATAAAAAGTTTTGTTTCGAACAAGATCTGTTTGTAGGTTGGAAACTAAAGTTTTATAGTGAAAGTGGAACCATAAAACGCAAATTAAATTAAAGGTAAGCGTACGTACTGGAGTACAGGGAGAAGGTTACTATTAAAAGTTCCCATTTCATCTTACACTCAACCTATTAAAAACTCAGGACAAGAAACGCGGTGCTGTTCTACGTTGCGTACTTGTACTGTACTTGTACGAGTAACTCGATTCGGAGAGAGCACTATTAAATTCCTTGGATTAGTGGAGCTAAACTATAAAGCTATATAGTGTTCCATTTTGTCCCAACCTTTTTTAATTTTGTCGCTCTAGACCAGACATCAATTTTGTTGGCTTCATAAAAGAGTTATACCGACAAACTTGATGAACTAAGAACATTTCGTATCCGGATAATTACACTTTATTAACATCAGCGCAGGGTGAAATGAAGTGAACCTTTCCACTTTTGTAAACAGTTTCAGCAATCCAGACTGTTTATGTCTTGCGTACCTTATATAAATTCTGTGCTGAAATTTTTGATCTCACTATATATTTTATAAGCCGACTAGAATTCCGGCGCAGACGATCAAAATTGATGTTATGATTTTTCAGTTAACGAAAGTCAAGATAAGTAAACACGTAAAAAATTGAATGTTACTTTTTAATTCATAAATACAATATGAAAACGATGAAACAACAGAACAACAAATTAATGTGAAAATTATAGTTTTATCACATCTAGTTGTTACAACAAATATTTTATGAGTTACAATTAATTGGGTTATGCTCGTTCAAATTTTGTCACCAATAAAAATGACCAAGACTTCGCCGCAGTGTTAAACAACTTTTATGCCTCTACCGGCCATAAAATTTGATTGAACTTTTACCCTACATTCCTTCCTGCTTTGAGTTTTGATCATAGCGCTCAAATACATTTTATTCAGTCGCGGTGCTTGCTTAAAGTCCTTACGAGCCTGAGCAAAAAGCTACTACAATTTGTGCCTTTTATCCATAAGTTATTTTAAGGCTAGACACCATGCGTTTTGACTCAAAATTTCCGTTAAATTACAAATCTTGGATAGATTTTGTACAAACAGAAAAGGATTTGACTCATGTGTTATTTCAGAACATAGTTGTCAAATCGTCGTCTATATCAAAGAACATAACCTGGCTGACGTTATGAATGAATTGTGTACGTACGTGAAGGGTACTCTGGGATTGAATGAAGATGCAAAAAGCAAAAGTGAAAGTTGAAGAAGATGAAAACAACGGGGAAGCTTTCTCATTAAATTTTATGGATGAGTTGCATGCATGGGGACCATCCTCCTCTCCTGTTGTTCCACTTCCCGCTAATATTAATCTACCCTGATGATGAAATGAAAATATTGCGTGGAACATCGAACAGTAGTCCGAGTCCGAGGGTTGTGTACACTCCTGAAGTAATCTCTTCCATTTATTACTAAACAAGGATCCTCACGCACAACTTTTATGAGAGACGAGATTTACTCAATATTATGAACTTCCGACGGCCTGTTTGTTCATGAATCCAACTTTATCATGTGTGTGTGTGTTTATGGATTCGACAATTTGTTTGAGTATGTTTTTGTGGTAAGAAATCAGAATATAAAATCTTGTTCAAATTTTATAGCCGTCAATACATCAAACTTGAATGTCCGACTTGCTGTAGAAGAACTGACTGCATGCAGGCATCGGTTCAAATCATCGTCAATTCAGAACTTGAGATATGTTATCCCAAATATTCGTTGAGACAAAATTAATGTTACGTGTTTCCACTACCAGTGCTTACTCGTAGGAAAATTTTACCTGGAAAGTTCAAAAATACATAGTAAAAGTTTAGAGGTAACTCTTCCTTGTTCTAAAACCGGGATTTGTTTTCTGAACCGTAATGAAATATCCGGGTTCTAATCTCTTGCTTGTCTCCCGTCTAGCTATAGCTACAGCCATAGACCAAAAATATAATATTGTTCTTCTTCATCCATGGAATCAAAGGCACTAACAATTAAGGCTTAAATTCATAATGTCAGCATGATGTCCGAACCCCAAGTCAAGCAAAATAGTGGCCATGCCGTGATGCCCATCAATGAGTCCCAGTAGGAGGGACGCATTATGTCGTAATAATATAATAACTTTCTTGCCCGTTCATTTCATGTGCCGTACGCGTACGTACACGTACGTACCGTACCGTCCAAGAGGAATCCGGTCCAGATTTGCCTAAAACCATATGCCCGGCAGGACAATATATTATTAATTGCACCCTGTGACTTTCACTGTGCACTGCACTTTCACTTTGCCTTTGCTTTTCCTTTCGTTCAAACACTGAATTCAGGAAGTTGGTAATATCTCAGGAAGACATACATGGAACGCGATTTCAATGCAGCGAGTCTGACGTGCACCATACATTCATTCCCATGCTGCGCTAGGATGAACTAATTATTTCCAGAGATTGTCGACAAAATTTCCTTTCATTTCTGTTATTATTTGATATCCAAAGACGAAAACGGATATTGCCTTCAAATTTCATAGAGCCCGAGTCGTCCAATTACAGCGCTATTAGGACTTCCTCTAATTAATTCTCCAACAGCGTGCACGGAACAACATCATAAACATTGGGGACACACGTGGGTAGTTGAAACTCAGTTTGGATTAACAGAATTCGGGACTACAATTGGAACCCAAACCTCCAGCCAGAATTCCTAAAATCCAACCTTTGCTGTGTTGTCATTTTTTAATTTTGGAACTGCATTGGTTGAAATCTAACTCAACCTTGTTTCAAACTTGGATACGTACTTTAACACAATTTCACGGACAGTTCCCTTGTACAGTCAGCATTTTTTCCTTCCACGGTTGAACCCAAAAAATGCAGACACAATTCTTGAACCTCAGACGATAATAAAATTTGAGGATTCTTCTTAGTAAACAATGAGGCGTGAAACAGTGAGGCGTATTCATGCTGTCATCAAATGCTCAAGCACATTTATGTCACCGAATAATACGCCCACCATACAATACAAAGCCCTCAGAGAATCCGGACCGGGCATATGCCGGTATATAGAAAAAAAACTCTATTCTATGAATATTCATGGATCATAAGTATTAGAATGAACGTGACTATCATCCGAAGCGTTAAGCTTAGGCTACCCGCACTGAGCGGTAATAAATACGGACAACTACAACATACATACATACATTGTAATGTATAACAAAGCCTACTATAAGACACACTACTCGTTTCTAACATGCATAAAATAGATACAGATTACACGAGGAATTATTTATGGGAATTCTTTTCAACTTAGACCATCCTGAAAAAGATCCTCGCTCTCCGTTCATGTGTCTCAGTTGCCATTTCTTGCCCTACTTTTGTTGTCTCCATAAGGTTTTGGCTGGCCAGGAGTCTTATGTACTTTCACCCCGGGAAAACGAGCCTCATAGGGTTTAACACGTCATGCTGACAACCAACTTGGAAAGCAAGGTAAATGTACAACTGTTGTTTTGACAAGGGAGATGGTGAGATGCTTTGCCTGGTGGTTGTAAGGGCTGTCGAATTCAGAACTCCCTAATTTTGTTAAAATGCGGATTTTCAGGAATTGAACAATTTTTCATCTCGACTGTAATTTTAAAATTTGTTATTTCAGTTGTAAATTAATACAGGTCTGTTCTCATTTAGTGTTCACACACGGGCCAAAACCATACCTTGTGATTCCGCCGATAGAAAGAGAAGAAAACGACACATTTACGGAAGACGTGGTTCGTACGTGCCATAAACTGGAGCACGTTGCCTAATTCTCGTTTAATCCAGATGATTACAGCTTGATTCGACAAAGATACAAACACACTATTACAGAAGCAGTCACTGCCCTGTACCTTCAGTCGGTGATGCTTAAGACAAAAACAGTTAAACCCTTTCGTGACTCTCTTAGAATTCGAAATCGTGGTGAATTGGATAAAATGTCTCACTCTTAGCTGAAATGATCCTTTCAAGTGGGAATCGTATCAGGATTGGGTTGAAAAGGTGCGTTAGGAAGGAATCGAAGATTACAAAGTGAGAGAATCATTTTGTACCTACAGAAATACAAAACATCAACCCAGGTCTAATATTAAAAATGGCTCTATCAAGATTATTCCAAAAAATTACCTCTGACCTAGTTTTATCTATAAAATTTATGTGTGAATTTTTTTATATTTTGTGCTTGTTGTTCGAAGAGCACAGCTGAGAGTTCATGTCAGGTTGTACAATTTAAATATGAGTTTTCTGGCCGAGGTTTACACAATGACTCATCTTTTGAGCCTACTTGTGTCACACGGAACTGTCTGAAAGAGTGATTTTATTAGACTGAGACCTGGAAGTGTGACAGAAAATAATTCAGATTTAGACGAGCATATTAAAGCATCTGACGCTGCACTACTGCTGTGAGAGTGACGGGTACTCGGGTACGTATTTGTGTCCCGGTACTGGTACTTCCACCATTCCCCTCAAGGGATGCGACATGAAATGTAACACTAATAAGTACACACACCCTCCATACTCCTTTTTTGAACGGACGCATAAGTCAGTCCTCACTCACTTTTTCCGGATAAAAATCTTCCAGATGGATGTACATGTACAAACGTAGCGTCAGTTCAGGTTCGAATGTCACTCTCGTGCCTAATTTGTTCCAGTGTATCGATTGACAAGATAAAATAGGAGTCCAAAACTGCAAGGATTGCTTGACATATGCAAAGAATTCTAGTTTACCTAAAATATTTCCAAAAAAATCTATAAATACTCTCCAATCGTCGGAAAGGCAAAATACTGTCACGTATTCCCAGCATTGAATCAATATGACGTTAATTTGATCTAGCAGAGAAAAAACGTTGCGAAGCTAGTGGAAAACCTTGACAGTCCAGCGGATTTAATTCTCAATATAACTAAACGGCAAGGGCTGCCTGTACCAGTACAACAACCTACAACCTAATGACTAGACAACTCTGATCAATACCATGAACATAATTTGCATAATATCAAGGGCTAAGACTCAAAATGCGACTCGAGTGTTGTGAGGAGGCGGAATTTTCATTTCCATTACTGAAACAAAATTCGCTTCACTTATTTCAAATTTTGTGATTGTCCTTGGAAAGTTGAATGTAATTTCTAATTTCTAAACGAGTCCATGCGTTACACGGTTCCCTGGTGCTGTTGGATCGTTGGAGACGTAATATTTGTGAGTAGTATCGTGGAGTCTGTCGAGGAATCTGGTGACAATGCTGCAACTGCAAGAAGGGAAAAATAAAATCTGGTTGTTCTTAGACAAGGACAAGATGGTGAGACAAGTCTTAGAGACTCATGGGACTTTGTCGTCGCACGATCTTAGAAAACTAGGAGTAGTTCTTGGTCGGACTGCTGCGACTACGAATTCAATGTACTGCTTGCTACTGCTACTTTCTAGGACTAGGACTAGAAACGACGTACTACTGAAAAGACTCCTGACTTATAATGTTGTGTTGAAGAAAGCGAAAAGTCTTTGGCAAGTGGAGCGCACTGAGTAGGAAAATCTTGACAATGTCTTTAGGGATGTTGGGACTGGTTTTTTGGGGAAGCCGACAAGGAGGAAAAGAGTTGAAAAGTTAGCAGTGCGGAAGAAAATATGGAAGAAATGACGCCGCAGTGGTGCATGTGGTGATGGTGATGGTCACACGACGAATGCCCAAATTCATGGGACTAAACTCTCCGACATCATCGTAGTCGCAGTATTTTCTTTTTCGATTCACAGACAGGAAGAAAACCTCTAGTCCAGACATACGTACGTATGTACAGTATGGATGTAAGTTAGTGTAAACTCTAACAAAGAGAACAAGACGGGTTTCAGAAATTGTACACTTTGAATCTCAGAGGAACTAAATTCTAGTATCGATTTTGGACCACCGAGGCCTTAACTCCCAAAATTCGTAATGTCCACAAGTTTACTTGTAATCAAGGGCCATTGATAAATACCTTGCGTACGCACAACTAAATTTTCACTAGAAGTTTGGATGGAGCGATACATTTTCATAAGAGATTTGAAAAATGCAAAAATATGTTTCCACAAGAAAGTGTGGGTTACGTACAACGTAGTGTGGTTGCGCTTTCTACGTTCCGACTTCCGACCTCTTGAAATTGTCAATTCGTTTGCGAGCTTGACTGAGCCAGTGCGTAGTGCAGTGGAGTCGGGACTGGAGAGTGTGTGCGTAGGTAGAATCAAATAATACCAAATCTTCCGCTAATAAATGAATCGGATCCAAATTCAGTTAGTCTGTCGTCAGCACTGTAACTAATTAAAATTTTCCTTATCACTTCTAAAAAAGATAAGAAAATCATAATATTACAGTAGAGAACAATTCCAGTAAATATCACTTGCTGAGATGGTAACACGACTTCATTGCCTTTGTAACTTTTGTGTCTGAGATATTATATGTCGAACTTGTTCCCAGTTTCCTTATGCTCGTGCCCGTACCATGTCTTTTATTCTCCTCTCTATGGTAAGGTTTCAATCTCCCAGCCTTACAAGGGATAATGAGTTCGAAAGATAGATCGAGTTATTCTGTCGGTGTTTGTCTCACCGCTTTTTATTGCAACGCAGGAGTGGAGTCACTAGAGGAAATGGAACATGTACATAATTTTTATCATGCTGACCTCACCGGTGAAAAACAATCAATGATTCGTTGTTATCAATAAAGTTGAAACAAGGTTTATATTCCATAAGAAGAAGTGTACTACAGTCTTGGCTATCCTCTCACACAGTACAGCATCCAATCCAAGAATTCAAATAAAATAATTGCGTATGCTGAAGGAGTATTTACAAATACAAGACGTAAGAATGGAAACACGTCTGTTTTACTGATCGCTTAATTTATCTTCATATCTTTCCAAGTAGAATTCAGAATTCTTACCATAACGTATCTCTCTCTCCGTATCTCATCCCTTCAAAGCTTTAATGGGAAGAATAAATGAGTAGAAGGAAGAATGAAATGTGGTTTCCGGCTTTGACTTGGTCTGGCAAGATGTCAAGATCTACAGATTTTTGTGCAGTGGAAGGAAACGAGTGGAATCGCATTTCTGTCACTGTAAGTTAATGTCCCAATAGATTTGATTGAATTATGACGAAGGGGTGCATACTGTTGCTAATTAATTCTGGGGGTGCAAGTACGGTGCACGTTAAGTCACTCCGAGCAATTTTAAATGTACTAATATGATTTTATATAATTTTAAACTAAAAATATTAAGTACGAACCGGGTAACCAGAGCTTATTTCGAATTAACAAAATTCCAAATTATTCAGTCGTACTGTCTATGGACATGGTATCGTTTATTTCAAAATCTTCCCGTGCAAAACTAAATAAATTCATTCACCGTGACATGGTCGCCAGTCTTGTGCTTCGCTTCTCCCTTGTGAATATTCTGCTCTGTAATTTGGATATCAAAGTGGGATTCACACACGGGTGCTCTTGTTGTGCGTATCCATTGTCAAAGTATGAATGTGGCAAAAAAAAATGGACTCGACAATATCCGTTTATCTAATCGGTCTGGTTGCGCAAAATCGTGTGCTATGTGCTATAAAATGTTTTGCTTAGAAAATAGGAGTAGAACTGGGATGTTGGTAAGAATGTGTTTATTCTCATGCCAATTCTTGTTCTTTTAGCACAAATGATTATTTATTTTTTAGATTATGGTTCTTATGTATGATCGGTTCAGTATGTGCGTCTTAAGCCGCCTCGTTGGATCTGAATTCAAGCTCTGCACAAGGTAGTTCATCATTTCATCATAACCATTACTCCCGAAAAAGTGCATTGTACTTCGCATCTAGAATTTGAGTGAGCTGTTTCGCCGATTGACGTGTGGAGAAAATTAATATCCCTTTTATCCTCTTGATTTGCAAAAGAAATTAGTATGTACGCTTTAGGGCAGGGCGCGCCTGACTTCTTACAGAATAACCTTCTGTACGGATTCCATAGTAAATTCTATTTGTCCCGTCTTAACGAAAATCGCAAACTCAGGTAAATGATTCTGAAACACCTTGTATCATTGAGTGTGATTTAATTCACACAATATTTTGCAGCATAACAAATAATGATAAGTAAATAATTTATTCAGAACCCCTTCAAGCCATTTTTGTAGCTTGCACACACTGTATGAGCATTCCCGTTTCGCTTTGAAAATCTCTAATTATAGTGTCAACGCAGAGAACTCTGGAAGAGTATAGTATACCAAGTTCCATTGCATGACCATGTCATATCCGTCCCTATCAAAAAAAGTGAATTCTGAACTTTACTCATTTTGTTGAAATAATGTGAAACATGGTAAGGAATGACCTTGGAAAAATGAAGACGGGTAATTGTCATTTAGTTTGCACATTTTATAATGCATGTCATTCATTTTTTATATTGTAAGCTGTGGATTGTAACATTTAAGGTTAACTTGAAATCCAATGTCATGTAATGCAAGGATTATCTTGATTTACGATAAATTGTACGTACACAAGGCAAGGCAGCAAAAGTCAAACACTTTCATCAAGAACTGGATGCGTAACCGGTTTTCTTACTTACGACGGGATAACGATCCATATCAACACTTTTAAAATCCTAGGTCCGGAGAAAATGTGTAGAATCACTAAATCGCAATTAAGAGAGCCACTGATTTCAAGATTGTGGTGTACGTACACAAACATTTTGCGAGAGTTTTTTTCTCCGATGTGTATGATCTGAAGATCCTGGCATATCTTTCATCTACCATTTCATTGTAAACTCCACCACTAAATTATTCAAATTTAAAGTGCACCATCAACTCAAGAGAATTAAGCTGTAAAAGTGTTGATAGCAATTTTTTTTTGTTATCACAACTGGTTTTTTCCGGACACAGCGGCTACGACATGTTTTTCTTCAAAATGAATGATTTTGACCATTTTTCGGAAAATATCTTGGACAGGTGAATTATGCAAAATAAATATTAAGTTGGGTTGAATTAAATTAATTGTCCACTTCATCATTTGTGAATTCGAATTAATTTAGTCAGAGTCAGAGCGTTGACTCTTTGAGAGGTTAGACAGAGAAGGATGACAAAAATTAAATTCAAATGCATCATGCAATTAACACTTGTTTCTCGATCTGCTTGATTCGTCACTACCATACCATAGCATAGCTAGATTTTATTTATTCAGAGGAAGTGCAGTAGTGCGTAGTGAGTAGTGAGTGATCAATGGGACCAATTAGTGTCCTCACTCATCGTTCAGTTCATTTCATTCATTACTGTTAGATTGAATGGATTTTGAAAGAGACGGATGTCAACTCCTCGTCATTCCATTCCCTCACTTCCTTCCTCATTTTTTTGATTTATTTTAGGTACAAATCCGTCAAGCAATCCCTACGCAAATTCAATACAGGAGGGTTTGTCAGAGATTTAACAAAATTAATTTAATTGAGGTTCACAAAATAGTAACTAAATTTTTGCGTAATATCACAAGGAGGCAACTACTGGGTAAGCCATAATGTTGCAACGAATTACCATAACTTTATTTGCACAGACTGGCGTGTATAAATTTCATCGTCATTCGTACAAGTCTAATGTCAATGTCACCAACTGGCAAAAAATATAGAAGAGGACGACATTCACATTAGAGTGGACATCGTAGTTTACAATCTCACATCTATTATTATCGCTTAATTTTTTGCTAGTCACGGGTGCATTCATCCGTAAGCTCTTCTTTGGATGGGACAGTGTTCTTGATTTCGTGCAAGTAATCGTTGTTCTGCAAACACAGGTCTGGAATCTTAAACAAATTGCATGTATGTCTGAATAAACACTGAAACAATGTGCAGAGCCCGTGCGGTGGATCAGGAGGTATGGAATTCCTACCTGAGATGAGCTCAGTCGAAAGTGAAATTAAATTATCCTGGACGATGGAAAATATATGTTGTTTACGTTCCTAAATACTTCATAAAATCCAAGGTACAATTCACATCGAAATACTGATCACATTTTTTCAGAATTTTAATAGTGTGCAAAAATATCGCTCAGAAGCTCGGACGGACATGAGAATTTTAGTAACATTTTGATTTGCGAAACGCATGGGCTAACAAAATGAATGTACCAGTTTGTGTGCTCTTGCATTAACTGCTCCTGCAATAAGTCAAGTTTAAAAAGTTAAGGTTGAGCACAGTCTAGACATGTTAAGACAACAATGCAACCACCAACCCGTCGGCAGTCCTTGCACACAAAAAATGCAGTCTCACAATGAAGTGCTTTTTTCAGCTTTTAGTACATGATTCAAATTATACCTTGTGTGTGTAACATTTGCATTTAATTCATCGCATCGTAGACATAGTACGAGACGTGCACTATAAGAATGAGAGGGTCCACTCTTCATATTCCCTGACAGACAACTTTGAAATCTCAACGATCTCAATTAAATTCACCTGTACGTTACGTTGTACGCTTTAATCGCGGTAGGAGTGGCAGTGGCAGTGGCCGTTTTTTTGCACATGTACACGACTTGTCAAGCACAAACAATATGTACTTCTACCTATTCTTTAATTTTAGGCACGAATTGAATTCAAAGTATTCGAATAAAACATATGCATATGTCCGTATGACATTACATGAGGAATTCTATAAATAAATTATTGAGATTTTTATTTATTAATAACTTTAAATGACATAATGGTATGTATACGAAAATGCCACTCATCAGTACTGGGCGGCTTCTTAAATGCAACAATGACTTTGATAAATAATTGAATTCTTAAAATGCACTAAACATACATAATTAAATCTTTGTCTTATGTCAACTCAAGCTCAAATATTTATTTTTAGAAATTACACCTTGACAAGACGCTACGCCGCGATCGGCCCATCCTTTTATAAATAACATGACTGTTTTTCAGATTTACACAACTACGTTACGTACGTACTAAATTAAATTATACAAACAATCACTCATGTTTAACTTGTAAAGTCAACGCTAACATAAAATACCTTTAGCCTAGCATAATAACCATACATACACTTCTGTATTAGGAACTGTGATTTGTGGCGAACTTATGGCGATTCCACCCCAGGAATTGTACACAACACCCGCCCTTAAACTAAATAAATGTATAAAAAGTATTACGGAAATAGAGAAAGCAAACGAACGTTGCTGACATGAGAGAAATTCGAAGACTGATGAATACATTGGGTTGAGATCGACTGTAGAATGGGCAGTACGGGCATTGAAATGAACCACACACTTCACAAATGGTCAGGTCACGCATTGAGAGGTCATGGTACACTGTGTTGACGAACCGCTCTGTGAAAATATACACATTTTTTTTTAAAAAATGTAAATACTTAAATTAATCTCTCAGGAAGTTTTATTTAAAAAAAATCTCTTGGTGATGGTCATTATCACAGGAAATCCTACCGGAATTACAGTCATTGTAAAATCCGAGCCAAACCGGATAAACCACTTATTTAACAGCAATTTAATTACATGGATGGATTTACTCGATTTGAATAAACGATTCTACGAGAACGACCTTAATTAATTGCCACTTGACATTAAACATTCTTGTACTTTAACTGACATCGACATGCACACATTAGTCGCAAGCAAGTCGCAAGTCCAATCCAAACTCCCGTGTCCCCTTCTCCTCGTTTTATTTCCTTCCTTGAGAAATATTCCCTCGACAAAGTAGTTTATTCTACTTATTTTTATCTCCCGTAAAGATTTTAAGTACTTTTTCCTGAAATATTTTTTTTTATTTTCATGGTTAGATAACTCAGTCAGTTCACTCACCTAATGCGTAGGCTTCGTATAAAGTAGCTTGTTTGTAGACAGTCAAATTTGCGACTGGGTACCATCGCCTTACTGTGTGATTAAAGCAAGTCCACGTTGGTTGAACCTTTTGTGATTGTGTGACACAAAACACATACATGCATTGTAAATAAATATAATTATTATAATACAAAAAAAAATGTAGAAAAAAAGATGAGCATGAAAGATTTTTGTTAGGCTGGTTTGTTTTGACCACAATTATCAGCACGGTCAATTTAGATAAAGACAGGAAAAGGGAATTTTGTGAATATATTTAGAATGAACGGACGGACTCACATGGTCAAAATACCATGATGTTTTTCCCGGACTCATCAACGCGTCTCTCAACGTCGGATGTACTCCGGAAACAACCAGATCAAGTGCGTCGGACTGAATCATCTAGTTACGAATAACACATGATGTTAATATAAGTAAATGGGGTTTGGATAAATGGGGAAAATTTTTTATTCTTGGCGAACAGTTTTAAGTGTATGTTGAAAAGCGAAATGGTAAAAGCTGCAGATAAAATTTTGCAAATTGGGAAGGATATTCGAATCATCGCTGGCGTGTTCATAGTTTATCGAAAAAAGGAAAGAACTTACCCCATACCCAGATGGAATCTCTACTTCCAAGACTGCTGCACCACTCACCGCAGATTCTTCCAGTAGAGTCCACCTGTCACAATTAAAAAATAACTCTAATTGATTGAGATTCATGTTAAGCCGTGCTGAAATTCTAGAAAGACTCCCGAGAATACTTCAAAACTATTCTAATTTAAATAATGAATCTACCTGAAACATGATTCAATCGTGAGTTCAGTTTTGTTCCACTCTGTAGAATAGAACTCTTGAATGGTAAGCTCAAAACAGTCTTTTGGTGGCGTGTCCTTAAATTCTTCCCAATCAATGCCAAATGTCAGGTCAAGTTGGACAACTGCTTGGCCAGAACCCTTTGCAATCACATTTATATGACCCCAGACGTCTGAAACCTGAGAAAAATTTGTTCACAAAAAAGTGGGCTGAGCTGAGCTGAGCTGTGGGGATTAGATTGTCGCCAAAAAAAATCCAGTAAAACGTACGTCAATGGTATGAACTTCCGCAATGTTATCACCGTTGATCAAAATATCACGACGGGAGGCCTCTGGAGAACTGGAAACCTCAATCGAAACCATCAATTCGGTGACATCTCGAAGTCTTGCTCTATTCGCGTATTCCGTCATAGCTTGAAATGTGAGGGAAGTGTCCTACGTACAAAACCAATTAAGCTCAGAGCGATTCGATTCTAAAAATATTTCCTGGATATATGGAAAGAGTAAAAATAGTAGTAGTTATTATTATTATACAATACATAGGTGTGAAAACATACAATGGAGGAAATGAAGGAACCATCAGTAAGTTTCATTGTGTTGAGCCAAAGGACGATTTGTTCAGTCATATGTGACACACCGTCCCTCATTAAATAGGTCATAAGGGCGTAGGAAGTTGTTTGTACTGCGTATGAGTCCCAGAACTCATTATTTTTTGGCTGAGTGAAAGGTCTATTATTCTCGTACACAATTCCATTTGTGGGCAACTCGCCACCTGACCAATACAGAAAACCGCCTGCGAACCCGCCAAACCAAAAAAAAACGTGTAAAATGTCGAATTTGGTTCAAAAGCCTTTTAAAAATACATGTGTTTGTTTCTGCACTCATTTTCTTGGGAAAATAATTTTACACATGCAAGAAAGTTCGCATGTGCGTGCGTGTCCACAGTACTAAACCGTTTTCCACAACAAATTCTTAATATTGTACATGGAAGATTATTCGGAAAAAAAATATTGGAAAACGCTTACCCTCTTCCGTTCGCATTACGAAGAGTTTTCCAAAAGCAGTGTCTTTCTCGGGACTGTCTGCTAATGTAAGGGCGTAAGCACAAATAGCCATTTGGAAAGGATCCCTGATCTCGTTCAAATGCTGCTCTAAATAACTAAAGAGAAAAACTCATTTCGGTTTCTTGTCAGCACTTTGAAGCTCAGTTACACAGATATGATATCAAGTGATCAATATTCCATCGCATAAACCGCTTCTCCTTTCCTGACTAATTTTTAGAAGCGTATTAATTTAAATTCACACATACGTTATTGTCCTGGCCTTAGCCATACTGGCCTCCACTTTGAGGTAACCTTCTAAAATTGGCACGACGTAGTGAAGCATGACTGCTACATGTGCGGTCAGTGAAATATTGTAAGGTCCGTTAATCCCATCGACCTGGAAGACACGTACGTTTACATACAACTTTTTATTCGATTTAAACTTGTAAAAAAAAAAGTTGAAACTCTACCGATTCAGCCATTCGTTTATGCAATGGTTCCCGAGAGTACCAAAAAGTCTCTGAAAATGTCCCATCTAAATTTTGATGCGTCAGAATCCATTTCACAACACGAGAAAAAATTCGCTTCTCAACGTAAAAATAATTTTCCCAGTCTTGAAATGATGCGTGGGCGAATAATTCTAGCGCCCATGATGACAACCTGGAGTATTTCAATTTCGATTTTGTGATTATTGCATTCGCATTGAATTTACTATAGGTTTTTTTCTCACCAAACACTTGGTTTTGACAAATTCCACATTTTGAAATATCCTCCTGGACGAAATCTTTTCATAATTTGTGCGAATATTTTACTCATCTCTGCGAGAACTTTTCTAGTAACTGAATTCTCTAATTGGTTCGTAAGACGAAGGTAATGCAAGCTCCAAAGATTGACAGAAAAATCAAACAGTCTATCCGCTGTTCCTTTCCCTTCCTTTCCAATCAATGCGTTCATATTTACTGGGATTTCCGGGAAAATGGGGCCCAAAATATCCCCTAAAGTTCAAAATTCATCATCATTACAACTGATAAACTTACAGTAGCCAAAGTAAAGACTTAACCAAACCGTAAAGTGTCACGTGAGCCGCCGGTGACCCATAAATATATTTTCTGGTCAGTTCATACGGGACTTCCGGAATCTCTTCCACAAAAATATTTAAGAATTTTAAAACTGTGGCTCTGTTCTTCAAGTCCAGAATCATGGATGTGTGTTTTCCAATTTGAACTCCCTCTGCCTAACAATTCATTAATATTTAATGTTTGAGTTTCGCAAACACGGTACCTCAGAAGTTAATTAGTACTCACGAGCACATCGACACTAACAGTCGCAGTGTCACTCCGGATTTGCGTTGTGGCTGTAATCGTTACTTCGACTGTTCCTTGGTCAATTAATGGTTTTATAGGAATTCGGACTTCGAGCTGCCCTTCACCAGGGATCTTAAAGGGTTCAGAAATTTTAAAGGAGATTTAAAAAAGAAATCACGGGACAGGTGTCACTAATTTTATATTTATACCCAAACGAAATGTTGGTGTTCGCCATTTGTAAATTGTGGTTCGTCATCCTGAAAAATTGAGTCTCCGTATCGTCCAGCCTGAACAAAACTGAAATCATCTGAACCTTGGAGAATTACAGTCGCAAATATATCCTTTGGAGTATGATTGTAGAGTATTGTTATAATTCCAAACTGTTCCCCACGACGTACCGCGGAAGGCGCATCCACTGTCATTAGAAATGGTCGTTTGGAATCAAACTACACATCATATACAGAATTTGGTTCAAATAATGCCAAGCACTTGTTGCAAGTACTATAAAAGGTCAAAAGCTACTGACCACAATCGGTTCGTCCAGAATAGCAAATCCATTCTTAGGACTTATAGCAAACGCATTCACGTGCCAAGTGTCTGTGACCTTTGGGACTTGGAATATTGTATCAAATTCTCCACCGTGTGGAATATTCTCATGGTTCCACGCCCAATCTCCGTCACTTGCGTCAAAGAAATCCTTAAGACATTAAAGTTAATTAAAATACGACTAATGAAATGTTCCGCTGTAAATACTATAAGTGTTATTGAACGTACAATAAAGTGATTCACGCGCTCCACTCTATAATCAATCAATTCGTCGTCAGATTCTTCACCTGTAAAATATAAATATCAGTAAGGAGACAAGTAAGAAAGAAATCGTCGTGTTTAATTTACATTCAAAAGTGATTCTCCGTCGATCCTGACAATGTTTTATTTTTCCGCAACGGTCCAAGTAGGAAAAACAATTCTGGGATGAGCAATTGAACTCTGATTCGCATTCAACTGGATTAGAGATTAGAAAATGAATGTATCATTTCATCAGAAAAATTTCGAATACTTGTGTGCGTAATTGTCAGATATTACAAAGTTACCGAAATATTCGCTGGTTGAAATTAGTTCCTCTGTAAATGCTAAAATTCCAGACTCGGAGAAAGCTCTCATGGAATCCAAAGCTGAATTGAAGGTCTGTAAATATTCAACCTCATCCGGAGATTCACCACTTCTTGACCTTGACATTACTTTGGTCATTCGTCTAGTGCTAAATGGAGAGGTCAACTTTAGTCTTACAATTTTGCGTTATTCTTTCGAGATATCTGACAAGGAAGTAAATTCTTCACGTGAAATTCTCACCTGTTCTCTGACTCCAGCGACAGTAGACTTTCCAACATACTCCCTTTGCTCAACTCATTTCCGGCTTGCATAAAATACCTAATACTTCTATGCCCCGAAGTTGCAAAATAAGCACCAGGTTCTCCATAAAATTTTGCTTCTATAGTATCCATAGACCTATCCTTATTTTGATTCAAGATTAATTCCATAGAATGTCTTGTGAATCGGTGAACAGGAATGAATACTGAGTCAGAGATGATTTCACCGGTCTGTGGTAATACACAGAATACTACTAGGCGAAAGCCGGGTGCCATATCAGGGGATACGACAACCGTGAAGGTTTTAGATGAGCTCCATACATTTGGCATTTCTTCAGACCCATCTTGCAGGATTAATCCTTTCGCCATTACCTAAATCCGTTTAATCCAATGTCCGAGTCAAATTATGTCACAGGATATTCCAGTAAAAAGTTTCAGTACAAACTTACATACAATGTAATGGAATTTGTCGACGAAGAAAGTTGCCTTGAACTGGATAACAGCATATTCTCCAACTGCGACAACACTACTCGTGCAAACCGTTTGAATATATCTACCAGATGGGGAATAAAATGCATATGCTGTGGTCTCCGTTCCAACAAGATTTTGATCTGCGTCTGCATATTCAGCCTTAAGGATGAGTCGACTAGTACGTTTCGGAACAGATAATTTGATAGGAAGAATTCCTGTCTTCCAATATGAATCATATCTGAATTGACATGAAAAATTAGAATTTTTATTTAGAGATGCTGCAAGGAATTCGTAGTAAACAAACCTGCACTTTTCATAATAATACTGATGCGTAGAGTCTCGAATCTCTATCTCGTTGAATTCATTGTAAATAGAGTACCCTTCGGGGCGTACTTCTAGACTAGGAAGCTGAATACGCCCCCCATTTTCTAATATGGCTTCCGTGTGCACACGAACGTTGGACCCTTTCAGTGCATCCGAAGATACTTTCTCCAGGTCACTGTACGATACTCTCAACTGGACAAATTTCATAAAAATTCAACACACTCAAATCTAATTTACGTGACACACTTTTTTGAGAACACCAGCGTTGTCACTTACATACGTTTGAAATGAAAGTCCTGGTTTAAAGATTAAAGGTGCTGGACTAAGGAAATTGACTTGAAGGGATTCCCTCACAATTCGGCTCTCAGCAAATCCTGGGCACAAAATCGTAATGAAATACTAGAATATTTATTAGACAATTTTGCAATATGTAGTATTTGTCATTTGAAATACCGAATCTGGGTTCCCCTATGAAAAAATCAGTCACTGTAGCTTCTACTCGAAGCGTACAATTTCTTGATAAGTCTAAAAATTGTGAAATGTCAGACAGTCTCCATTCAAATTCTTGATCACTTTGCTAGAAATGTAAATATTTAAAATTCTTAACAGTTCTCTGTAGTAAATTGTACATAAACTGTAGTAGTTTGTTTAATCACCAGCACAAAGAACTCATTTGTTAATTCAATCCATTCTGTTCTATCATTTGTTCTCCCAAACAATGAAACCGTAGCATTTCCATTCACAGCTTTCTCTGTTCCAAAGAACGCAGCAACTGTGGCTTTAAACGACTCTGCTTCTGCCAATATGAAAGGGTCCATGCTAATTGCGACCTGAGGCACAAATGCAGAAAATTATATGCATGTCGAAAACTGGCGGGTGTATACTTAATAAAATTAACAAACCTCGTATAAAGGTTGAAAATATCTCTCGATTCGTATTATTTTTTCTTCAATTTGTAGTCCAACATGAACTTGGATTTTCCATTTCCCCAAGTTCGTATACGGTGGCAACTCGTAAGTAATTGAAACTACCCCTGAACAATTTAAAATATTTCTGGTCATAATTGCTTACGTTTTTTTAAAAAATTTACAATTATACCTAAGAGAGACGGGACGGATGGCCATCTCCTCATTACGTATCCCCTTGAATCCTTAAAAAATAATGTCTTCATTTTGAAAGTAATTTAAACGTAGTAAATAACGTTTGAAATTTACCAGGATATAAACATCAACAGGGTGGCCGTATGGCAAGAGATTCCTCTTTAGAAGGATAACTCGAAATTTGACTGTATAAAAATATCATCAATGAGATTAGATTTGTCGGGGGATAATTGGTTGGTTAATTGCATTTGTTAAGAAGTCTAACTTGTTTGTCCTCCGTTGTACACATGTCGATTCGGTTGAATCATTATTGAGAGGAACTTCTCTGAGAAGGTGAGATTAGACTCACGTACAAAAATTGTTCCTCCTTGTGAGTTTGGATAATTCCCTTCAACCCGTAATCTGTACACTCCTTGTGTCATTTTCGGTGGAATCTAATTTATGATTATGAAAAGGTTTACTGAAGGGTTTGAAATGTTCAACCAAGCGTGCAATTTTTTTTTAGAATTTGGTCAAACAATTTCAAAATAAGTTCGACTTCGTTTTTTCTTGACTAGCGTATTTTGTTCGATTTTTGGTCAGAGAATTAATGGAATTTTGGCCATTTCCTTAATGGACCTTAATGGATATTAAAATATACCGTAATAAAAATGAGTGGACAAGACAAAAGTGAAAACTGTTAGGAAGTTTAGAGCAGAAATATTGTACGAACCTGAAGAATGAGACTATCAGTTTCACCAGCTGAGAGTAACTTTGAAGCTCCGTTGATATCAGTCCCATCTTTAAAGATGGACAACCGCACATCCAGAGTCTCCACATCCGTTACACCGAAAGTGCTCACGATCACTTTGTAAATTGAGTCAGGTTGAACAATCTCAGGTGCCATGACCCAATAATTTCTGCAACACGAAAAACGAAATTAACCTTTAGTCTATGTGTTCATTCGTGTCAGCAGGTCGTGGTAGAAAAAAAATGTGGCCAAGTTTTACCACAACTCGGTAATGAAAAAACAGAAGTGTACCTTAAAATAGGAAACGGGAGATAACGCAAACTTTCTAGTCTTCATACACTTTAAATCTAATTGAAAGAATCGTCTACCGGCGATTAAATAAATAATTGCCGTAATATTTTAAAGTACATTTTCATTTACATTTACACCTTTTTGTGTAAGAAGCTCGGAGTTTATTTAACAATTCAACGCAATTTGTTAATATTTGACCATAAATCATGAGTAGATGACAGGGCAGCAGCAACACACTTAATTTTAGCCAATTGTTTCCCTAAAAATGTGTCTCAGTTAACCGCGAATCCCTACAATAGTATCCCTGTCATTTTTACAGGAACTTCGGATGCACCATCGCGCGTGTTTACATTCCGCCCTACCGGGAAGTAACTCATTATCGTATAGGGAATGAATAAAATGATGAAAATGAATGAGTCCAACATGCATAGGCACACACTCGATAGTCCACACTTTTTTTTACTTTTTTTTTCAGCTAACCGCATTGCATATAATGTAATTTTAGTCTAACGCTTTGCTCTTCATTTTGACAGGTGAAAAATAAAATTGAAGGAAACATGTGTCAGTTGTCTACAATGTGTGTGCATAGAGTCCGTAGCAGCGCAATGAAAGTCTAAGGTAATTTTATTGGGAGTATCAGAATTAAATGACTCAAATACAGTGTTAGTCATAACTTTCTGCCTCTCGCGTCTTCCTGCAACAGATTTTCAATTATTTCAGCTCATAATATTGGGAAATATTTATGAACCGCTCTATAGAATACGATCAAGCGTCGGATGCAGTTCTGGCATTCATCCCACAGTAAATTGTGGAGATAATACAGAATTAGGAATATAAATTTATCACGCACGGAACAGGTCAATCCAATTTTCTATAAAAACACTTAAGTCAATGAAGTCTGTGTTTACACGGAGATGACTGGCTGGTGGTGCAGTGAGACGCTCCCCACAGCTAAGCCCTCCCTGCCAAAAAGTATTTTAAATTGAATTGCTTTTCAGTGTTTCGGGTAAGAATACATATAATTTCAATTGCTGTGCGTCCATTTTAACATAAAAAAATTAGGGCGTAATACTTAATATGCTGCTAATCTTGCAATAATTAATGCATGACTCATTAAATACAATGCTAAGAAATTTGAACTTGAAAGAACGTTGGAAGCCTATGAAATTGAAATGCGACCCTGGCAGACTTTATGAAGAGTAGTCAAAATCGGAAATCAAGAACAAAATATTTCCCGAAGCTTCTTTGTCTACTGCAGGAGTAAAATGTAGATGTGTCAAATATTCTTTTAAAAGAAGTACAAATATTAGTAGCATAGCAATTTCCGTACTTATCGGCAAGGAAAAGCATTCGTTTGAGTTCTGAAACGACCGAATAAGAAAAGTACGATGACAAGTTTAGCGTTATCATGACTCATTATAGTTTCCAGGCAGAAGATGCTTAAACCCAAGAAATTATAAGGAATATTTTTATTAACGCTTCACAGTCACGCAAGAAGCAAAAATTCTGAACCGTTAAAGACGTGAGATTTTGACGTGATGAGTGATGGTTTCACCCTAATGCTCTCAGACCGGACGTGGACAACAGATATGGGAGTCGAGGTGCGAAAAATTACATTTGTGATGACCTGTACGGGTTCATAGTTGTCATCAAACAAATATCAAGGTTTTTTACTCAGGTGCGGAGTGTTATAATTGCTTTGGGGTGAAGAACCATGTTGAAATTAATTGACTACATTTGAAAATGATTTGAGGTCAAGTATTCTTTAGAATTAGTCTAATACTCACAGGAATAAACAGTTCCGTTGGGTGTTCGGAGGTACTAAAATAACACAAGGTGATTTGGTTTGAGTAATATAGCATAACGCAGCAAAGCAAATTAAAAAACTTTTTAAAATGACGAAATCAAATGCCCAACTAAAGACATGCACAGAATTTGAATTTGCAATAGGAAGAACAGTGATAATAATAAATAATAATACGAAAACTAATTGTGGAATAAATCGTTTTTCAGCAAAAATTACTGCTGCGTATTTTTTTTACAGGAAACATATTATTGCAGGAAAATAATTTCTTGACATTTTTGAATGTAAACGTGAGAAATTACGATATTTTGTCTACTAGTAGAATCTCAGTAAGGAATTCAGACCATTCGATAGAGATATTTGGAGTAACGTAAAATATTCCCTATATCATGACAGTTTTATGGTAAAATTAATGACAGTAGTGGTACAAACAAATAATAATTAATCAATACAAACTTACAGAATTGATGTATTGCTACCGGTCTCCGTCCGCCCATTCGTATTTACATTTGTATCCTTATTCCTTTGAAATATATTGAAATCAATTCTGTCCAATTCTTGACCGTTTGCACAGTTTGAATACTCATTGCCAGAGAATGATAAAAAAATCACTACGAATAGCACAATCACACACCGTCGTCTCACTTGCAGTCGATCTAATTCTCCAGTCATAATTGTGACGACTTCGTTGAACTTTTTCAAAATTAAACTCTGTGTACAAACGGAGATTCCTTAAAATTTATTGACTGTTTTGATTCAGTTAAGTGTATGTTTTTCATGGAGAACTGCCAAAAGTAATTAAAGTTGAGAGGAACAGGGTATCATAAACTCATTCAAGTCATATAACTGCATTCCAGTTCCTGTAATAAGTTTTCTTACATGTATTTTCAATTTTGTAATTAATTGTACACAAGTGCATATGTAAGTATATGTATAGTTAATTTTAGTCTCAGGAGGATCAAGTTACCTCACTCTACACTCATTCGGGAACAACTAAACTCAACTAACTGATTGTGAGTTCTTCAACTGAGGGATAACCAACCTGAGTCTGTGTCTGAGTCTGAGACTAGTTAGTTGAGGTTGAACCAAAACCAACCTCAACTATGAACCAGGTATCATTCATTCTTCATCCCCCGTCATTCAACTTTACTAGACTACTCTTCAAATTACGTCCTTAGTCATTCATGGTCAGGGTTTGTTCATAAAAAATTTAGATTGGGGGATATTTCACCCATGTGTGCGCTACCGAATTAGTTAAGACATGATTGGAGGAATTCTTAATTGAATGGTAGTCACATCCTGTGAGGTGGTTGTTTTAAGAGGATTTCTGTAAGATAGTCTCTCCTAACTACTAGGGGTACTTTCCATAGGTCAAAAAAGAAAGTTAAGCAAAATTCGGAGGAAATTTCTTGCATAAAGATAAAAAAGAGTTTCGATAAAAACTATGCGACCCTAAAAAAAAGGAGTGTAGAACGACACGTGATAGGATTAAATTTACTTAATTTTACTCCAATTTACAATATTTCCCCTGTTCTTCACGTTGCACAGTATGAACCTACAATCCGTGGCGAGGTTGGTTAGAATAGTTCAAATAAAATGCATGCACAGTAGCTAGTGGTTGAATTTTGGTTAACCTTGGCAATTAAATAAAAACCGAAGCACAAAAAATACAAGATCATAATCTTAGAGTGCAGCGAAGGTTACTCGTTAAACATAGTTGCGAACCGGTCATTGGCGTAATTCTTTCAAACAGGTCTGATGTATATTCTCGTTTGATCATTGCATCCAGAAACTAATTGAATACATGTAGTGATTCATTAAATTCACTAATTGTTCCTGTTCCAATTAAATATGCGAAGTACAGTAATATCTCGTCGGCTATTCTCTGTAAACGAACAATAGAACTTAATTTTAATTTTAATTCTTCAAATTAAGAAAATTAGCTAACGATAAAAGAGAGTTGAAATATTATTTACGAATATTAATTAATTTTGAAGGGAGTACTGAAATTGAACTGGTGACAAGACAGATCCAAATATCTGTCCTTTTACTAGAGAACAACGCAGCGCAGAGTAAGCACGGAAAAGTGCTTTATATTAGATTTCGCTGAAATTTTAATGCTGTAGCGTTTGATATCCTGAACAACTTTTGTGAAGTAACATTCCCAAAAATCCTCACCTTTAGTGAGAATTCTTAAGTTTTCTTTCCTTTCCTTTCAGTTATTTAACCGGAGAAATGTTTTTGAAACTCTAGTGTGATTTATTTGAAATGAGATACAACAATTAAACTTTATCACTGAAATGAGTCTTACACTCACCAAATTAAGTCCATTCTAGTCAAATAAAGGAAAGTTCTAGTAAAACATACGAGTGTACTATGAATGTTGCAGTTACGAACTTCGCTTACCGGCTACCACTTCAGACTAATGGAGTCCAGAACTATTGCATTAGATTGGTCATTTTGGATCATCGACCTTCTGTTGTTCCCGTAGTTCCTGTGTGAATAGCATGTGGAAAAAATATTATTGCATGTTTCGGTTTTGCAATTTCATTGCAATGGTCGCTTTCCAAAGTTTGTTTCGAGAAAAATCAATTCTGATCAATATCCCGAGGAGGGTGAGCTCAGTAATATGTAATCATGCGTTTAATTCATACGATTGAAGTATCGATCTGAATTCTCTTAAAATTAATGGAACTGGATGAATTCAAAATTGAAGGTACCTTGCTATCAAGCGTCTGTTCTCGAACTAGCATTCACTTATGATCGCAACAACGAACTACAGTTGACGAAGGAAAAATGTCTGCCGAAGAATTACCTTACAGTAGTCATTGTACCAGATTTTTTTGCTAATGCTATGTTTCGCATTTTCTAACACCTGAAAAGAACAAGCACAAACAGTGGAAACCTCAGTTCTTGGTATCATCTTCAGTAAGAATTCGGAACTTCCACTCTGTACATTCTGAGTTGACATCTGAATTCTCGAGGGAAACCATGTCATTTTGATCTAGTTTTCGATTAAACCACAATTTCTGCTGTTTTCAATATTATTATTGCTCATATATGTATATCTGAATAACACGAAGAGAAATCGAAATTGCTGTTGTCTACGTTTTATGAATAATCAGGTTCCACATTCGCTCCCCCTGATCGTGAACATTGTATCGGAGATATCGGGATTAAGTCGGGTCTGACCTGAGGACCCCCAAAAGATAGAAAATGTTCAGCATTGTGGACTTCAAGTCCTTTGATAATAATTAATATTAAAATATTATAGCTGACTTGTCTCTAGTTGAACAATATTTCTACTTTTGTTTCATTTGTTGACTGTTACACAGTTGGTAGAGTATACGTACTGTTATCATTTATAAAACTTACTAAAACTTCATCTAAGAAGTTAATTTTGAGAAATGAGAATCCAATCGTCCGTCGGATTTTGTGTTTCTATAAAATTATTATGTAGAATCGTTCATTATTAGTTGCGGAATTCCATTAAAACAAAATCAATAGAATGCTCCATATAAGGATGGGAAAAAATGGAAAAGGGAATTACAGAAACCAAGCATATACGATTTCATGTGAAGCGAACTATCGTAACAGTTATAATTTTATCTAACGTTTTCTTGTTCTTTTCCCGGACTAGTTGTTATTAAAGTTTGGTTCACAAATAAAGTCATATTAGATTAAGGTGTTTCGTGACCTTAGATACTGGTTGAAAATAATCTCCTTGTGGTCTCTCCTTCACTCCGAAACGTAATTGAGAAAACTAAAATGTTAATGAATTCCCCAGAAAACAAAACCCAAACTTTATAATTGTTGAATTTTCTCCAGATTTTTTTTTTTGAATTGGCATTCCAACTCCTGGATTGAGTCGTCGTCCATCTTTCTAATCATTTATCAATTCATCGATAAATGTATAGACAAATGATTTCGAATAACGTTGAGATTATTAAGTCGTGCGACGAGTAGTATACTACGTTGTAAACGACTTATTGCGGATGCTATGTCCGTCTGTCCGTCTGTCACGCGTTTCGGTTATTTGGGAGCAAACCGTGAGTCCAAGGTAGGAGTATTAGAGCAGTCGTTCCGCCTGAGAGGGATAGCGCAATGTAAACACGTAGTCCGTGAGGCGTAGTAAAACGCTAAATGTGTGCAATTGGCTTAAGCGAAGAACAATAGATTTTCAATCAACATGTTGCAAAGCACCAATGTATGCGGGCCACAACAACAAGAAACAGTCGGAAGCATTAAAGAAGCAAGGGAAAACGTTTTAAACCAACATTGGTCAGATCAGAATGGATTGCAATAGCCAATCGCAGTAAAACAAAGAAGCAATAAATTAGTATGGTATTCGATGCGGAAGTTGTTATAGGCTTTCGAATCAACTTCTCACAAAGCATCATTTAATGCTATGGCCAATCGCAGTAAAATGTGGAAGCAACGCAATACTTTGCAGGAAAACCAGATATCTGTAAAGAAGATGTTACGAAGCGCCATGTATTCTTCGATCAGACAAATTTAATTCAATAGAGCAATCACAATACCGCCACCGTCGACAGTAAATTACACGGTACGGTCGTACGGTACGGCACGCCTAAAACCAAATATCAGGAAGCGCACGCGTTAAATTGGAGAGAACACAAAGTATGGAAACGAAGAGTCAAGGCACGGAGGAACAATACCGTACGTATATGATGAGTTGTACCTGAACTCCATAGTAACGAAACGGTCGGATGTGAGAACTTGTCACCGGGTCATGTTTTGTTTATTGCTCAAGTACGGGAGTACTGGAGCCTTGTTCTGATGATTCCTGTGTGTCTGTCTGTGTGTAAGCACTCTCCCGGTCGCATTTCTTAACCGATTGCCTTCAAATTTGACATGCATGACCCTTAGGCCATAGCTCCGGACGAGTTCGTTAGCCAGCAATATTGGTCTACTACTAGGGGTACTTCCATATTTAAATTTGCTCAACATGCAGCGGTAGTTTAATGGATATAGTCTGAAGCAATGTCGATTCTACGATGAGAAACGATTTTTTGGTTTTTGTTGTTTGTTTGTAATGAGTGAGTTATGTATTGTTTCCATCAATACCATGACAACCAGAATATTCATCATAGCAGCTGAGCAGGTGCATTGTTGTATATAATTTTGAATGCATTTTGAGGAATACAGACAAATGAGAAAAATTACCATGAATTTTTGAACAGGATTTGGGGTACACGGATAAGTGGGCTAGCATGTCTACGTGACTAAATTTTAATCTTTTGTTGAAATAAAAATCAACATATTGTTTATTTGTGCTTCCATCTCTACACGTTTCATTACTTAATGGATTGGCTTCAAATTTGGCATACGTATGTAGGGGGCCCTTGGCTTCACCGGACAATGCTCACAAGTTGACTTTTCACTTCCGGTTCCATCGTGGAGCAG
>JAQGCB010000059.1:0-37567 GCA_034698835.1 Protaphorura tricampata
AAAGCAATATTTCCATTGTACATGGTGATATTCTCCTGCATGCCTTACATTCCAGACAAACCTATGGTAAGATTATTTGTAGGAACCGAATGCCCAGTACAGAAATTTAGGATACTCCCTATGCTGCCCTGGCTGTCCGTCCCCACACAATAGACATGGTAACATCAGTAGCACAATAAGAATTGACATACACGACTGCCCAAATATCTTCTCTGGCATGGCCTGGCCTGGCGACTGCAATGCCATTCAGTCGGGCTGTCCTGGGAATTCATCAATATTCCACGTGGAGAAAATTCTGGTGCTTGCTTTCTCCAGTGCTTTCACATGCACGCAGGATGCAGATTTACTTTTCCTTACTTTACATAGTGACATATGGGTGAATGGACGGATGGACGCTCTTCCATTCCTATGGTTGCATCCACAAGGTGTACTACTTGGATGTGAATTACACATCCAAGTAGATCCAAATTACACATCCAAATGAATATCTTACATTCCAGAGACACTAGATTCTATTAAGAAGGAGGCTACACCTAGTAGTTAGGAGAAACTCCAGTCCAATCCTAGAAAATATTTCTCGTACAGTTAGAGGAAAAGCAGTCCGGTCCATGTACAGCGAAATGGTAATGAGCTGCCTGGTTTGGCATGGCATTTTGACATGGACGTCCAAAAGGTTTTCCTTGTGTTTGCTTAATACATCACCCTACATGTCCGTCCATAGTATTGCATGTATGTACAGAGAAGGAAAACGGGTATTAAGGAATACCCGGGAAATAGAATTTGTCAATGGTTGAGTGAACGATTTGAGAGAGACATGTAGCATCACAGACACACACAGGTCACAGGTAGAAACGACAGATATTCCTCTCACGAACAATGGGAATGGGATGGCGCGGGAATTTGAATGTTGGATGTGTCAGACTCACACACACAGACACAGATAGAGACACAGGACAAACGATTGTCGTTGTCATTGTCAATCGTCTTTGTCCTTGTCCATGTTGTAATTTAATTCCAGCAAATGCGTGCGTATTGTAAACGTATGCTTACATGTGCGTGCAATTCACAGATGCGTGCCGAGTGGAAGGATCCATCGTTATAAATTATTATTGTCTCTCTGTGGAAGGAGACGAGTAGAGTTCGAGTCCACTAATGATTAGGTACATTATCCATGAATATGTACTAGAATCTCTCAATAAAACCTAACAAGGAAAACACTCTCCGTGTAAATTTCGACATTAACTCGAAAAGGCAAATTGGGTGTTCAAGTAAAGTGTACTCCGGACACGTATGAGAAAATTATGAAACATTGACACTTAAGCTAAATTGATCCTAATCGTCTTAGCAGAACGATATGAGGTTGACACTCAAGAAGGGTACCTTGTAAATTCTGGATAATATGCTTGTACGTTTGCTTAACACTTGAATTATTAACGACTACCAAATTACCAGCCTAGTCCTAGTCCCAGTCCACGAAAGCTAGGTTTACCTTGAAAATTTGATTTTGCGAATGAAAGTCGGATTCATTGAAAGTTGACGGACGGACGGGCATATTCAGATTAGATCGTATTTCTATTATTGCTGTTAAAGTGGTGAAAGCATTGTAATTGCATGGCAGCCAGCAACGAGAATGGAACTGGTTTTAGAGGGTTTGACTAGACGGAATTAAATTTAATTGGCTGACTTTACCTCAAAAAAATCTCATTCGTAGCTTGAAGCGAATTTTGAAGGTTCATACTTGTTATAATTGCGGGGCCTAAAGTCTACGAGTTGAATCTACTGCACGTGTTTTAAAGTTCAATGTCTACCTGAAAGTTTTTCTTTTCAGAAAGTGAGACATGTGTGTGGTGTCACGGTTCGACCGTGACAATCACAATTCCACTTACTATAATAGAAATGCAAATCACAATGAAGACCTGTAAATTTCTCAGACCAGACAGAAACCCACTTAATGCTCACACATATTGTTTGAGATACTGAAGTGATTTGAAAAGGTCGAGTACACTTTACATACATAGTGGTACGGACGTACTACTATACGTTCCACTGTTTATTTAGTCTGCCACGACTTCTTGGAGAAAGTTGGAGTTTATTTATATATACGCGTATATGTGAACTACAAGTGCTCTCCTCAAATTATTTAAGATTACTTACTCTTTTTTTTCTCATATGTATGTACAATTTCAATTTCATTTCACTCCACAAGTACCGCTCCCATTTCTATTTGACCTGAAGAGAAGAATTGAGCTTCAGACGGACGGACATTCCACCTTCTCTTGAAATAACTTCCTCTGTCTTGAAAAATAGAAACTTCTTTTGTTTTCGTGCGTACGTAGGCCGGCACTAGGCACATGAGTGGAAAGTACGTACAAAGATACTTAATACTTGCGGTCATAGTATTCGGTGGGTGAAAAAAATAGGCGAGAAAATAGACTCGTTCAAACAGGCACCTGTGCTCTTTTATCTTACAAGGGAAATTCGTGGAGTGATAGAATTGGGCCTTTTCGGCTGTGGAGCTCCAATGGTTAAGTTATTCTGAATTAGCCAGTCCAGAACCCTCCCTAGTCATTTTCGTTTAATGAAGAGGCAGGCGTTGGGATCGCCCCTTGTAGCCTTTGAGACCAGACTACGTTCGTACGTTCGTTACATACTCTGGGCAGCATCAATTTATAAAGCTGAGTAGAAAATACCTCGAGTCGGTCACTACACTAGTGATATTGGAATAGTGGCAGTGGCAGTGGCTACGGCTACGCTGTAGACTGTGTGTATGGTCTTGGGCAACCTTCGTCCTCATTATTCTCTCCTCATTCTCCTCAAAGAGAAATGTTTACTGTTATTGTCCTGCATAAAGGACGAAATGGAAATGATGAAAATTAAATAACACCTCTTCTTTCTTCTTTATTATCAGACGTTGCTCTACGAGGTCTTTCTCTAGCTCTGCTCGCTCTGCCTTGCTTAGTGAAAGTTCTTTCCCTTCAGTCCAGAATATACACGGTGACCCGTAAACTTTCACCACTTTCTCTTATCCATTAACATGAAGGCCTAGCCTACTGTGTTACTACGTTGATAAGAAAGTGTTTATGGACCACCCTGTACTCGAATTTTACTCTTGCATTGAGCAGGCACTCAGGGCCTCATGAATTAATGATGAATGCGATGGGGAGTAGTAGTAGGAGCAGTAGTACACCCCGCAGTAAAATAAGAACGTAACTTCCGACTAGTTTACCTAACTTGAAATTAGTGCCAACCAAATTTCTGTCTTGAATTCTATACCTTCCTTCCTTACCAACCAAACCCTTGTTAACTTTGGTGGTTAAAGAACAAGAGAATTTTGGGTTGTTGGGTGAAAGGCCAAGACCTACGTCTAAGGTCTCAGGTCTAAAGTCGGCTACTTACTTTTGTGGTCTGGTTTTCATCTCAAGCAAGGATTTTAGGTCATGTACTACTTATGTGTGTACTTACTTATGGTTGGTCGGTGAGTTGGAAGAAATAATGCTTCTTCTTTGGGAAAAGTTGGATCAAATCATGTTACTGCATGCACTAGCATCTTCGTACCACCTTACCTTACCAAAATCTTAGAATTTTTAATGTAAAATCTAACCAAACTTTAAAGATTGCACGTGTGTAGTAAAGTAGACCGGATCATATGGACCAAATTGAAGGTTGTTTTAATAAGTAAATCGTATTAAAATTTTGAAGCGAATAATGTACACATGTTCATGAGATTCAGTTCAGGGTAACATTCGCAAGTTCAAAGTAATTGAAGATAAAATCTTGAATTGCTTCAGCCAAATAAGTAGTAGTAATCATTGGTGTCAATTGTCCCGGATGTGCATAAGATAATTTCCCCAAGCTCTGTGCCAAGTACAATTTTGGGTCTCCAATTTCTAAAAAGGACGTGAGCGAATGATTAGTTCAAATACTAGGACTGTTTTTTTCTGGGATACATTCAGTGACATTCGGTCAACAATTTATGTCACCTTGTAATGGATCTGCCTCTGTTTTTACGGCAAAAATTAGTCGAGAATAGGATGTTTCATATCCAGGGGTTCCAAGTTCAACAAAATATTCATCCGCTGGTGGTGCTGTGGTCTCTTCAGGTACACATTGAAATAATTCAATCAAAGAGTGAAGAAGGGGGACCCTAAACAACACAACGCCCCATTTAAAAAAATTAAACAACAAAAAAGTTCATATTGCTAAACAATTTTCAATTTACCAATATTTTGAATAATCTCCGTTGAACATAACAGGGGACTCACAAAGAAGTTTGGTTATTCCAACGGCGAGTATTTTTTTATCTGCCCTTGCAGAAACTTTACGGAATTCAGAAATGAAAATTTTATCCAAAACCATAGCAAACATTTTAGGCTGTATTTCATCAATGATCTGGATAAAATTCGTTGCTCCATATTTGAAAATGTATGTCCCAAAGAAAATCAGAAGACACTTGACATATTTTGCTGTTTTCGATGAGGTCAGGCGATGAAACAATAGTATAAAAACTTGTTTTGCGTAAACAACCATTTCCTGTCTAGAATAATATTTTAGATGAATTATACACAATGTATAAAAATCCATTTAAGTATTCTATTTGTGCACTCACTCATTCAAGTGGTGTACTAAACTCTCCATCAAAGAAAACCCTTCATGGTCATTAATTTTGGAAGCGATCAATTTTTGGAAAATCCCAAATACAGCCCCCTAAATAAAACAAAAATCGATAAGACAATCATTGCCACAAATTATATATTCAGTAAATAGAGTTATACGTACCAATTTATCAGTTCGTGCAACTTGCAAAGGTCCTTTTGCAATAAAAGATCGAAGAAGTTGAACTAATGGATGAATATTTGCAGTACGTTGCCACAGACCAGGGACCAAGAAACGTGGGAATAAAATCATGTAAGGTTCTGGAATAGTGTCCGTGTGAATTTCCAACAAGAGTGAAAGAATTTGGAATATGTATGGGATGAGTTCTAAAGACAAAAGAAATTGAAAAGAATGGGAGACTTTCACTTTACACAAATCAAATGACTATCATATTTCTATTAAAATTTACATACCTGTCACGTCTTGTTCCAAAATATTTTGGAAGATGGGGAACAAAATGTTCTCAAATTCACTCACAAACTCTGGATTATCCCTACGCTTGATTTTAATGCACAGACTCAAACTTTCAAACATGTAATGGTTGAAATAAGGCTGCGTTGGATTTTTTGTCACTTCCACGAGAATTTGAGTTAATTTCGGGAGCAAATCATTCATGAACGGAATGATTCCTTCTTGTAATGCCGAAAACGACCTCATTATAGCTAAAATCACAAAACAACATTTTACTCAATGTAGGTACTGATACACTTGTAGACAGCTCGTAGTGATTCTGATAAAAAATCTCCCTAGTTCACTGTCTAGAATATTTTTACTGTTCCCTTTACCTTTCATAACATATTCGTTTTCTTTGGATCCTGGCTTTTCCAAAACATCGAACAGGTTAGAGAGAAGTTGTGTAGAAATCTGTGACAAGTCAGCTTGCTTTATCCTATAATTAATAATACATTCACTTTAAAAAGACCTTCAGTCATAATATATAACTGTGTTATACAAAACACTAGAATTGGATTTAAAATCTGGAGAAAAGAACTCACATTGCTGTACCGTCAGGCTGTCGAAGAAGCAATATTTTATCCAAGGCAACAGCCGCGTAAGTGCGGACAACCGTCACATCAGACCGCAAGAGTTGAGCCAAAGGTGGAATACTTTGCTTCATGACCTCCGGTGGAAGTTGGTGACGAAAAATCATCACATATTTTATTGCGTCCGCTTTCAAAACCGGCAATTCATTCACTAAGAAGTTCACAAAATTCCTTCAATTAAGTCAGTTCCATCAGAATAATAATTAACATGTACATATGTACAATTATTCCACCATACCGTTTGAGTTAAGATCAGATAAAATGTGAGTTTGGTAAAACTCCGTAACATTGATCAACTGGTTAGTTTGAGTAATTCCTTGTTTTTGAGTTCGACCTTTGGCCGCAAGGGATGTTGCTAAATAGATAGCAGCATTTTTGTTCTTCCAGTTTGCCGTTGGATTTGAAGTATACATTGCTAACATGTTCTGCAAAAAAATATTACAATTACATGTGTGTACTGTGTGGTTCTGGTGAAAGTGTGGTTAAATTCACAAATGGGTCATACACCTCTAAGTTGTATAGCTACCTTAATATATTGTCTGAGAATTGCTGTCATCTGCTGTTCGAAATGGCGAGACAATGCCCAAACTAATTCACAAGCTGATCTCCGTCTCGTGTCAACCATTTCAGTATCTCTCCGAATGTATTCTTCAGAATTGACCTCGATAAGTTCCTCGTCAGCGCCTATAATTATTAATTAATTATGAACAATTTATGCAAGATCTTGAACACGTAAACACCGTAATGTCTTACTTCGAAACTCCATATTAGGAATGATGACCATCTCACAAATGCTGTTCATTGTATTGGGGTTTTCAAAGAGTCTCTTGTACTTGTCACGGTCAGCAACCATGGCTAGGACCTGAATCGCGTTACTCACGAGCTATTGAAATGCAAATATTTATGAAAACTCTCGTAATAGAAGCATCATGAACAAAACCATCTAATCAAATTGAGACCTTACCATGTCATACTTTGGTTGATTTCCTGTAGTGACCAATAAATTCCAAACTTCGGTGCGAAAATTGGGTAAAAGGGTTTAAATTCCTCGTCGTATTTCTGAACAAACATTCCAATATTTTCACAGATTTGAGACTTTAGTTGTTCTAAAAGCCCAGCCTCCTCATAGTCCTAAGAATTTAAATCGTTAAGAATTTTCAAATTCGACCCACAGAAAAACAGTAAACTTACCCCAGTCTTTAATAGAGGATTTTCAACTGTTAACAAAGTGTGGAAATGTTCCATCCAAGTCTTCATATTATCTTCAAAAAATTCGGGCAAATCCTAAAAATCAGAAATATGATAAACTCAGAGGATGTAAGCACAAAAACAGAAACCACTTAACTGGAATTAGAAAATTAAATGCAAACCTGGAAATTCAACGAATTGTAGATTTTGGCTACAATCACCAGAGAACTGAAAATAACTTTGAGGGTCACCTGATTAGCCTCGTGTTCTTTTGCAAAACCCATGAGATCCTTGAACAAGAAAAAAATGTTTCGGAATTAATCTAGATTTTGAGTTGATGAGTTAAATGATTTTTCGAATAAACTTACAACAAATACTTCTGTGAGTGGGAGTGCAAACTGTTCCACCACAAATTTTATTTCTACCCATAATTCGTGTGACTTGAACTCCTGAAGGAACCGTTTGAAGAGAGAATGGGCGGTGTGTAAAACTGCATTGATTACGCGAAAGTCACCTTGAAGCAAAATAAGAAAAAATAGCAATTAATGAATGTAGACTAATATTTTTTGGTCTTTGCTTTAAAATTCTTGGGATCGGGATAGTAGCTAACCTGATGCAAATTTTCCAACCATTTCTTTGAGTAGATCGGGCCATTTTGAAGGGAAATCTTCCTTGCCAATTATAGAAATCGCATCACTCAACTGCTTTTGGATTATTTCTGGAGAATTGAGCATTACATTTAAAATTATTTGTTTCACGGCTGCCCGATCCTCGCCATAAATTCTGTTGACACCATCTTCGTTCTACAGCAGGCAAATACAAAATTACAAAATTGAACATATTATGACGTGTGACCGTATTTCTTCCCAAAATCTATTGAAAGAATCTTACAATTTTCCAGTTTTGTTGGATATAATTCTTAAAAGCATTGGCTCCGGCTACTCGGATGGACATATCAACTGTGTCCATTCCCAAGAGACTCAAAGAAACAACTAGATAATTTCTGTTCACTTCGAAAGATTCCAACATTTTCACGGCTAAATATGGACATGTCGAAATTATAAATAATATGTATTAGAATTTTGGTGTAGTGGTAAAATGCTAAAATATTTATTCGAGTATCTAAATCTAACCCGATTCTCTCAGATTAAGATCAGGGTCAAGTGTTTGCTGTAAGTAACCTGCGAGTAATTTCAGCGGATCATCACTCATTGACAATTCTGAGCTGCTCATTTTGTCTCAATTGTTGTACCAAGTACAAGAAGTAATGAATTATAAATATTTATATTCAAAAACAAGGAAATCTAAAAAGTCACGCCATTTTTTATTTGAGTGATACAATTTACAAATTTTGAGAGTCTATTTAATTTAATTAATTTTGTGTACATGGACTACTACATAATTTTTTCTCGTTAAATTTATGATAGTCACATTAAAAATTCCAACGTAAGAACAATGTTTGTATAGAATAGATCGAGTCATGCGGTTTCTATGGGGGTTTCAGTATGAGCAGTAGTAGGAATGTTCAAATGATGACTTTTCGCCAATAGGGATGGGGTGATACCTTTCTGAACAAGTACACAAAGCTATCGTACAAAATATTGACGATTTTAAATGTTCTAATTTTGGTACAGAAGGAAAAGCCCTGTGGGTAGGGAGGGTACCTTAGACGATCCTACATTCCCTGACTATTTCCGTATCCAATACACTATCAATTTATACAATGCAATGGAAATTTCATTATAATGTGAAAAGTAAATGTAATCTAAAACAAAAAAAAAATTGTGAAATGGAAGGCAATGGGTTGAAAGAAGTAGTGGGTTCAGTTCTGTTCAAATACGTAAATGCACAGAGATTGATTTCTCGCTAGGGGGCCATAACCCCACTCGAGCATCTTTCTACGTCAGGACGACCGATAAAATCTGAATTTATGTAATTCATATATTGTAATGGGCATGGGAGGCAGAGTGAACATTATGCGTTAGCAAGAGCACAGAAGGATGATGTTATCTTCTCCATTTCAATAGCCTTCCTATGTATACACTAGTATTCTCTCATTCTCATCCCCATTCTGGAATGACTTACAAAGAATATATTTTATTCCGGAAAGAATTTGAAGATCTTACTGTCTAATAATAGCGGGGTTGACATACATACATGCATGCGTACCCAATAATTCTGTCTACGTGAAATTGGTTCAGGGAACAGAAATGAATTGGTAGAATGCAAATACACCACGTGACGTTATAAAATCATACAAGTCATCGTTACACGCTGCCCTTTCTGCCGCGCTATGGTAAATAACACCTACCTATGCCACTGAGGTAAAGTATTGAATACATAGTTCAGAATATTTTGATCACTTCCGTACAATTCGTAAGCATATCTCGTGTTCAATTTGATTATACCGTTATGCCCTCATTGGAAGAAAATAAGCCGCCTAGAATGTCCTGTCCTCCTTTGTAATATGTGGATGCATTTGACTATACTTTAAGTTGTTCATAGTGCTTTCACCGACGGAGAAAGCAGAAGCAGAAGTAGGTAGAAGTAAGAGTGCGTGCGTGGATGGATTTTAGGATTGAAAATAAATCTGAAATCAGGGAGATTTCTAGAATAAGGATTCGTAAAGGAGGAAATGAATAGACGGTGCCGTGGGTTTGAGCTTGAGCTTCTTTTGCAATGGGAGGAAATGGAGATCATGAATACTGGCAGTGTGTGTGCATTGCATTGATGAAATATTCATCTGGAATTTCTGTCCTTTGAAAATTCGTAGAGAGATATTCCACGGAAGGGACTGCTTTGCTATTTTAAATTCCTTTGCGACATCCTTTATGTACATACGCATTCGCGCACACACACACGCATACGGCGCTATGCTTTTCCTTTGTGACTTCGGATTGGATATCGCAGATTATACAAGGCGGTTCGTAGCTTTTGTCCATCTACACGTTTATTTCCAAAATCCAGAACGAAATTGATTTTGTCATTCGGACCAGCCGATAATATTTTTGGTTTAAAAAAATTGTACAAGGGGAAATTGGACAAGTCTGTCCGACAGATTGAAATTTCAGTGTAGGGAAACGAGCAGGGACGCCAAAATCAAAATGTCCCTCTGAAATGGTGGCCCCCATTTTCTGGGATTGAATCACCCTGTACTCTATTCTCCGATGCCCTGGTTTTTCAGTATCTTCGTGACTGTCGCTTCATCTATGCCTGACAAGGAGCTTCTTTTCTGTGGCGTGGCCTGAGTGTCGCGGTGACGGATGTCCCCATCAGAATCCTCCTCCTTTCTCCCGTCTTCTTAAAAACCCCGGGTACTCTGTCAAGTGATTTTTGCAAGTTTGTCCTTAAAGACTCCCTTCACCCATGCAAGACTTCAACTTCGACTTTTAGAAGTGCAGATGGATGCAAAGTTTCTTCCTCCTCGATTTTTTTCTTCTCCACTGTGTGACTGTGAACTGTTAAGATATGCGGGAGTGCTTGCATGGGATTCGAATTCCGTGCAGTGTTCGTACGTACATATGCATACTTAGCATCTGTCGCATCACAGTCACAGTCAGGGCAAGTAAGTGGGACGCCAAAAGGACTAGACTAGGACCCGGATGTATTCTCACATTATTATGTTCAACGTACGGATATTGTAATGTAAATGGACATTTGAAGAGTTGTTGGAGTTTGGGATGAGAAAATGAGATTTGGATTTTGGAGACTTTGACACCCGGGTGTTTCTTACTTGCAGTGCGTTGGAATTTACAATAAGTTTCAAGTTTTGTTGAAGGATAGTGAAGAGAAGAGTCCTCATTATTAGTATTTTTTTAAAACTGGCACACAGTGCATACAGATACAGTGCGGATGACCTATTTGCAGCATTCCAGAATGCTTGCAATATTGAATTGACAGAAGTAGGAGTTTCAAAATAGTCACACTTGGGTTAATTAGAACACTTGCTTTAATTATGCCAACTTCACAATTCCACATCATTTAGATGTAATGAAGTGCAGAAAATGTATTTTGTCATATTTATCACATTCCAATGGTGATGTTTTTGTTATTAAAGGCATACGCAGGTGACAAAAGACACATGGCTCGTTGTGGTCACGTACGTATTATGACACACATAACATTAACAAATTGCTATTTAATCATTGAAAACTTTGACTCCTCGTCCGCTATTGAATTTTTGCATTCAGTGTGACTCACTACGGATACTTACCAGTTTCTACTATATTACGGAGGAATTCAGAATATAAAATAGTACGAACATCACACGAATAGATAGATTCTTTATTACTCTGTAATACAATACAATATAAAACATGGCTGTTTACCACCATATGCAAGACTAGGTTAAGATGCGGAATTGTTTGGAGATCCTCGTTGAAATTAAATATAATATGGTCGTCAATGTACATGTAGGTGAAATATGCGTCATCGCTGGTACTCGTTTCAGTCTGATGGTCTGAATATGATTGGAATAGTCTTGACTGCATGGCCTCTAGAACAAGCAAACGACGAGGAGTCAGTGCAATGTGGTAGAGGGGTTGAATCCAATTGAGAAATCATTATGACCCACTTAGTTCTAATTTGACTAAATTACTTGAGGGTAAATGGGGAAAGTGACCTGCTGTGAATTTATGATTAGGACACTACTGGGCATTCAATCAAACATCATGAATAATCCACGAGTATAGTTTTTGTAATTAACCATTTCAATTTTTCTAGTAAAACCATGGATTTACATATACCACGTGACAGCAGCACTAAAATTGGGGTCAATAACTTTCACTATGACCTGTGTAGTGCGTTTGCTGCATAATTCGTCTTGTAAACAAAAGTGTCCCCTTTTACTAAACTCACTTTAGTCGATATCCCGTTACAAAACAAATTAAATTTTTTAAGCGTTTCCAAACAAATGGATTGGATTTCCTAATCGAATCTCTTGTCAGATTCACACAAATAAATTATATATTCTGTGGAACATGACGCTTCTCAAAATTTACTAGTCCTTTTTATTTTCCTCACGCACTGACGCACTGCTACTCCTACTGCTTGCTACTTCTACTGCAACTACTATTTTCCCCTGACACATTAACATAACAATCTCATGAATGAAACGACAACCGCAGGAGTAGACGACGATGTTTTTTCCCTCACCACCGTCGCCGTGCCGTCTTCTCGTCAATCGTCTCAAATTGAATTCTTTGTGAAGAGTCGACTAAAATCAGCATTCTCGAAAATGGGGTCTACATACATAGAATAGAATGGAATGGAAGAGGGAGTATTTGCGGATAAAATGTCGTCACCGAATCGTTGAGTTTCAGCGTTTATCGTACACAATTTTATTCCTCACATTCTCAGTCACTCACGACACATCGTTTCAACTTTGAATGTATATGGGTGACGGCTGCCACGCGACAATCTGACGCTCTGCCGCCTATGCCTCTCTCCGCTGCATCACATACTACATCGTTTCAATGCTAACACAAAACGTGGGTCTGCAGTAAAATATTTTATGGTTTCTTGAGTTAGAGTTGGTTTAGTTCAGCTTCTCATAGAAAAGAAGAAGAAGAAGGAAACCTTATATTCGGACGGAGGAATGAAAAAGCTGAAAGCTAAAAAAATAAGGAATTTGTAGCTTTCGGAGAAAGGAAGTGAGGGTTAGAAGTGTAATTTTCCCGCAAATGAGCACCCCATTTTCTTCACACAGATTGCACATTTACACTCGACAAGGAAAAAGTGTCCTGGTCTCAAATTCCAGACAGGGTATCGACAAATGGAACGTCTAACGTTATAGAACATTCAACATAAGGTTTAAGAGGGAAACTTTTCGGCTGTAAATTTTCTACAGTTAATAATTTCTCGTGTCTTAAATTCGGGTCAAATCAATATTTCCAAGGATATGGGATTTTGACCAATACTCAGAATTTTTCATCTTTTTTTAAATGACCATTCTTTTTCGGACCATCGGATATGGATTGGATTATTTTTTCACTTGAATTTTCTATTCTGGTTGACTTCGGACTTATTTTTAGAATTCACACCCGAATAATATTCCTTGTGACCCTATGAACCAACCGTCAGCTTTGTAAATACCACTTTCACTTGGAGAAAGTCAGGATTTTATCAAATAAAATGTTCCTTCGGCAGTCGTAGTCGTACGGATGTGGTTAAGTTCCCAAAAGCCCCTCTATGCTAATTTTCACAATTTCTAGACCGTACTCCTCGTATATCACCACATTACCCAATATCTCTCACCAAGGCAAGGCAAGGCAAGCCTTGGCTGCCTGGCTCCATGAACCTCCGACCGAACTCAAACTAGGGTTTTGAACTCTACTTTTATTTTCATTTGGCCTCCTCACCCGCCATTCCATTCCATCCATACTTTCACTTTCACTCTCACTTCCTTTTTGCCGCGTCTATCATTTTCTCTAAAGTCATTAAACTCCGATAAATATTCATCACTACTTGTGCAGGCATGCACGCAGAAAGAGATGGATTATAGTGCCCAAGGGCAATTAAAATAAAGTCGGCTTGCCGCGGCTTCTCCTTCTCCCTCTGCTTTTTCTAACATGAATGTCGAAATTGGAGGCGGAATTTTAATTCAACTCTATGTAGTTTTCATCAGTTCCCCATATTTCCTTATTCCTTTGAAGTCTGTATGGAAGGAAATGCAAATATTTCTGAGTAATTAAAAAAGAACTTGCTCTAAAAATTTTTTAAAAATAATTAAAACCGCATATGGTTTCCTAATTTTTTTTTCTCATTTTCACTGCCTTAATGAGATTTGGAGCTTTTTTCTACTACTGTTGTGCCCATTTCTAGGATCACACGTTCTATTACGAAAAATATATGTCGAAATTTGACCGTGTTTCAATTCGACCGGTATTTAGTCATGTACGTTTTTAAAAAATTTATTACAACATTTACTGGGCTTGCCTTATGAAGATATAATGAGCGTGACTTTAAATGACATCACGCAGGAGGGCGTCCCTATAATATTAGAGAAAAGGGTGGTTCATAATTTTAAGTTTGAGTTTGACACACAAATGTATCGGATAGAAGTTTCTGGTCCACTACCTTATGTTCGCTCAAGTTTAGGCTTTAAATTTACAATTTAATTCCTCACGCTACATGTCTTTTTCTTTTAAAGACTCCTCCTGTTTTATCACTACTTTAGACTTTACTTACTAAAGTGAAAGTTTTAAAGAGACCCAAAAACCCAAGTCCCTAGTTCCACTTCCAACTCCGCGTCCCCGTCCAACCAGACATTTCTGGTTTTAGAAACTTTAACTTATCGCACGCGTCGGACTTCTTGGACTACAAACGAGACTACTACTCCTTTTACATTACAGAACTTTCCTCATAGATAAATATGATTAGTCTTTTCCCCTTACACTTCCATGCACTACTTCGACTCTCAAAACATAGTTTTCTTACATATGCAAGAGTGAAAGGTACTTTCACCGTTTGGACTCTATAGTACAGGGTGGTGTATATGTTTTAGGCCTAAAATTAGTATTCTAATATCCGCAATCGCAGGCACAAAACGATGGTATGGCCAAAACATAAGTGCTACCCTGTATACTGGGCACTCGACTTCGGTTCGGGTTCAGGCCCGACCCATTCAAGACATTTACGTTTATAGTTGAACATTACTATATAGTAGATTTAATAAGGTTTGACTTGACATGTCTGTACTGTACCGTAGTAGTAGTACATATTCTCCGTACCCGCCTGCCAAGCTTTTTACGAAGCAAATTGCAAACATATTTTGCAGGGCTGGTAGAGAATTTATGGGACCAAGTTCTATCGAGGACGGAGCAGTTGCAGTACATGTAGATTCTGCTCTAGCTCTGTATATCCTTCCTTCTTTTTTCTCAAACATTTTTATGAGATTCGAGTGAAGTTTTTTATGTCCCTCTTCTTTTTTTTTCTTTCAGTCACATTTCACATATGCAAAATGAAAACACACCAGTCTGAGTGCCTAATAATCTTTCTTTTCAGTCATTTGAGCATTTTGAGGCTTAGGCGCGTACCAGGACAGAACCATGGATGTTTGTAGTTCATTTTTTTTTGAGTCTACACGAATAAGAAACATTCATATTTTCTTCAAACATGTAAATAAGACCACGCACGCCTCCACGGTTTCCTCAACTAGGCTCGGCTTACATGATGCTATGTTTTATGGACGCCTAGTGCATTTACGTACTTTCGCTCTGCCTTAAGGCTGCAGGGAAGTTCAACGAGGCACGCACAATTTAAGCAGTAACCAGGATGTTCGCTTACAAAAGAAATTACCCGGATTTAGGAAAAAATGGGTTATATTTTTTTTACGCAGAGAACCATTTCATGGATTTTAGAGCGGGCCAAGAGATAAATAATTAAATTTGGGTTAGATGCAGGCATTCTTCTATAGCATGCATCGTAAAAATAGGTTCAAATTCAAAGCAATGCCACAATTTCTCAGCAAAAAGTATGCGATGTGTAAAATAAATGCCAAATCTTGTCTGCCAGACAGATCGAGCCCTAACATTACCGGACAAAGCAGTCAGAGCTATCCATTGGCCATTATCACATCGGAATGGTACTTTCTCCTGGAATAGATCAGGCTCAACCTCATTGGTCTTTAGTTCTGCATTGTAATTCCCCCGACTTTATGTGTTAAAAAACTTTCTTGAGTACTTTGTGAACTATAAATGCGTAAATGCGACCTCAGAAGCATGTTGTAGTGCAATATCTACTTTTGTGTAAGTTTTAGGGAGTAAATACGAAATGACTCGCACGTGTTTGTGTAACTCATGTCACTGAAAGTGGGTGGATAACATTGAAAGTAATAATATATGTTTGCGTGCCGCCGCCACTAGCTGTGTTTGACGCCCGGGAGTTATGTGCAAAGCTGTTACTTTTTTTTTTGAGTTTGGGTACACACACTTTACTACGTGTTTATTTCATTCAAGGCGCCTTCCGTTTTATTGTCATTGTCAGTCGGAGAGGAGGAAACTCTTACCCGGTTCGTTGGCACCGCACAGCACTAAGGCATGGAATGTAAATGTATCATCCTACATTCCTAAAATGTAAGAAAAGAATGTGGCCTTCCTTGAGGGATTCTTAGTCACCATTTACTGTATTTACATACATAAAGAGGGCGTTTAATAAATTTAATTGCTCGACTCGAATGTAATTTACAAAAACTTTTTATGAGAATTAGAGTAGCGACTAGCGACTCATAGTACTGCGAATGGGTTGTTGGTTGTACTGTTCCTGTGGGTTATCTGAATTGCTGTCAGGGAAAAACTTGCTATGAAATTCGTTGAATAACGCATCTTGGGTTTGAGGTTGAAGATGGACTATGCCATTAACGAGGGTTAAAGTTCATGTGACACTAACCAGTTTCTGATTTGACTAAATGTATTAGATGTATATTTTATAGTATATCTTGAATTTTTGGTTCAATCAGGACTCTGTGCCATCGAATTCCAGAACAGATTAATAGCTGCGGGGTTGTAACCCTATAATAATTATTTGAATGTCAAGGCATCGCGCATCGTGCCGTGCCGTGCGTAGTTCTTGCGTCTCGAATTTTTAGATAAATCATTTTGAGCTCATAATCTTAAGTAAATGTTTGATCAGATTGGAGTTGAGTAACGTATAGTATGTACGGTACGGTACCGGATGTACCGGCGTATGGAAGTAGTATTAAGCATGTGATTTTCTTGGCATATGGAATTTCTCCACTTTTCTTCATCCAAGTGTTTAGTATATATGAGAAAAGTAAAATGGAAATAGCTCCGGGCTAATTCGATTCAGTTTCTCGTTTCTTCCTAGCACTCGAATTACATAAGTCCGAAAAACACCTAAAGACGCCAAGACAGTAGTCATACAAGTCATACACTAAACCTATGCTACAGTCAATGTGGATTTTCCTTAGGTCAACGATTAGTCAAAAATTATTTTATCTTAATAGCCGTTTCCCATTTCCTAGCAATAGAAAAATACTACATTTTAAAAAAATTGACTTTAACATACACACATACGTATAAATATAATACCCGGATTCGGGTCGGTTTAAGTTGGGCAAACCCAAAAATTGGTAGAATCCAAAAATGCCTGAGGATCCTCTAGAGCTGTGCTCGGAAGGTTGGTTTTGGCCAAGCCAAAGTTTAAGTTAAGGAAAAGGAGGAAGAAGAAGATTAAGTAAAAGTAATGGCGACTTGAGAAACATTTCCAAGGATTAGAAGACTTTTCCAACCTCGCCCTAAGTAATTTCTCTTATAATTGAAGTACACAACCCCTTTTTCGCCTTCCTTAGCGTCAGTTTACAAGCTCACAGTTCACAGTTAGAAAATTACGGAATGGAATGGAATGGAATGAAGGTCTAGGCGGGTTAAAAAGTCTTCCCGTTCATCTTGTGTTTTTCGGTGAGTTGAACTCAAACTCAACTTATTAGGCTTCAAACCTCTACGGGTTACTTGGTTCAATTTGGTGGGTTTTCTACACGCAACAGAGTGGCACATATAATTACTTACCTTTCTTCATTTCTTCCGCTTCACAATTTTCCAGCTTGAGCTACCTTCACTTTGGGGGGTTCTTATTTCTGTACGAATTTGTCAATACTGAACTGACTGAGTTTCTCATTAGCGGAATTAGCGGAAAACGTTGAAATGGGATAAATCTAATCTTATGGGACGCTTATGAAATGTTCGATCATGTTGCCGTTAAGGTACTGACGGCTTGAATCACAATTTAATTAAATTCCACTAATTGAGAGGAGACTGAAATTTGTGTACATTTATATCGGAGTAGTATTGAATGGCGTCCTCCCAGTGGACATGGCCGGAGTTAATAATATCGTAATCTTAAAAATTACATCAATTTATTTGCTAATAATTTTTTTTCTTATGATTTTCAGGTAAGCAAGCACAAACTACATTCACTTGTACGGGTCGCGTCAATATTTTGGGAATGGGGGTACCAAATTTAAACCATTGTGATTGGTATGTACTCTTAAGTCAATTTTCTTTCACTTTGAGCATATTACGGCAGAATTTCGGTCTCACGGTTCTGGTATAATGAATTTCGACGGTATTTCTGGAAACGACTTTAACAAGAGTATTTACCCAAGAATTTTAAGTTCAATGGACGATAAAAGGAATAGAAAATTTATCAAGCAGCAATTCAAGATGAAATGTCGTGAAGTAAAGCGAGAGCTGATACCGATAGTATAATATTTGCCAAACACACAGCCTTCCATTCCACCATTTTTAATTAAATCCACCCGGCATTAAATCTTTGATGGACATGCGGTTGAAATGCACACAAAACTAGAATATGAATAGAATTCTCAGGTAGGCGGAAATTAACGAAATGACATTTCCATGCCCCCACATGACAAAATTTTCAGACAAAACCATGCTAAACTAAAACTACGGGGTATCCTTCAGCCTAAATACTATTTCCTATGTCGTATTCCCTGCATTATGATTTCATGTGTCTAACGAAAGGTCTAGCCTGTGGTATTTCATATCATACATACGTTGTGTGCCTACTCCCCCACTGTTTGAGCGGAAACACGACGACTGACTTGTCAAAGCCAAGAATGATGAATTCATCAGAGCCTGACTTTTTTCAACTTTCTCTTGGAGATTTTTTTTACGGGTTGACAGAGTGCAGTCTCACAAGGTATTCTTTTTACGAGTAAAACTCAAAGTTCCTTACGAAAACTTTCGTAAAAGTCACTTTTCAGGTATCCTGACCATCAATACAAAATTTTCCCCGCAAATTTTTACCTGTAAATACCAAATGTGTGTATGTACTTGTGTTGAGCATACTCGAGTGATCTCTTGGGTTGTTTCTGAGCGGATACAATTTTTACATGGAAGGATGTTTCCTTGTTACAGCGTCACCGTTGAAGTCTACGCTGCGGTTTGAGTGGTGGCATGCGAGTCGCTAGTCCTAAGAGTTTTATGGTAGCAGTACAGAAACACAATACTCTCGGAATACCCGGGCTGTTTCGGGTTATAAGTTTCGACTTACCCTAAAAAACCAACACAAAAAGCATTGTAAAAAGTGTTCATTATGAGGACGTGTGTTGACTGGGTTGATGGGTGACGGCGACGGCTCACGTGTCACGTCCTGTTGTATCGTGCTGTGCTCAAGAAACTCGAACTCAAACCCGGGTATGGGTTCTCTACCCGATTAAGCGCTAAAAAACGTGAAACACTACTGCATTGCACCGTGAACTGCATTGACTGACGCACCCAGTATGGTTTAGAGTTTACTAATGTCAATCTTAGCTCGGGAATATTGTCGTAGTCACGGTTTCACCCTTGGTGCAATATATGTCCCAGTCAACTTGCGTGACCTATGTTTTTCAGACAGCATTTGTGCATTTCCGAGCTATAATTTCTAAGCCCGTGTCCAATTTAACCTGTTGTCTATGACATACGTATGTTTATAGGCGTAAATATACTTCGGTACCTTGTCCTTACATTTACTTTGCCTGCTGGGAACTAGAAGTTAGAAGAGAAATGGCGACAAAGGTGACAAAGTTGACGAATGTGTGCGAAAGGTCTTGGCAGGCCTATGTTATATTTCATAGCCTGGCCCAACTTTGTCAACATCATGAGTTAAACTTCAGGTGAATGACTCAGAAATATGTTTCGTTGTGTTTTTGTGTACTTTTGGTTTGTACGAATCAATGTTCTTTGACGTTAGTTTAGTTTACGAACCTTGTTTACATATTTTGTCAAAGTTTTGGGCGTCGGCGAGTTTGGTGAATGTAAATGTTGGATTTCGCGTCGCATACGAAATTTTTAATTACTTTTCACGATAAAATGCGTCTTATTTTCAGGATCTGAGAAGGAAACGCTTATTGAATAAAATTGGATTACCAAGTGATCCATTTTCTACAGTTTTTGATTAGGATATTACCGTTTATTGTTTCAATGTCTGTTTTGGGCGGGCGTGACCTCTGAAGAGATGACCTTTATTTAGTGTGAACAACACATTTTACGATGAAAATAAGTAACTATTGACATGTTATCTCACAGTAGTAGTTCGTTGTTGACTAAATTGACTGAAAAGGTCCGACTTGGGGCTCATCTAATTTAATGATCATGTTTACTTACCTCATTTACCTCAGTCACCTGGATGCTCATTCGATTCACGACGACGTTAATCCTTCTCATTAAAAATTCATTCATTTCACGCGTATTAAATTGAAGTAGGACAAGTACACCGTACACCAACAATTTCCACATAAATACTGTTCATAATTTCATCAAATTATTTTTATGTTTCGACGTATTAACGACAACGACCGACCGGTCGGTCATTACATTAATCAATAATTTGTCAGAAACGATAGGACAACGATGCGATGTCTTACTACGTGTGTGTGCGTAGCGTGGGTCACGTGTTCTCATATTTATTATAGCAATTCTAGTACATAGTAATCATGGCTAGACTTTGCATGGTAACATTCCATTTAAATCTTTTGTTCTAGAAATTATGTCCCTTCAGCCCCATGATTATTGCAGGAGTCTTAAATAATTAGATTTCCATTACAAACACATATACAGTTTCATTTTCAGTATAAAATACCACCTATTGTGATGTGTACAGGGAAGGCCAGAAAAATTTCCTTCACGATTTAAAGCCAATACAATATTTCGTTATTTTTGAGTTCGTAAAAATGAGTGCTAAGCATTAGAAACTACAATACGGCAGAGTGAAAGTTGATTTTTCTGACCCACCCTGTATGTTTCGGGTTCGGACGGAGAAAGTCCACCGTGGCGGCCACGCTATAAACAAACATAAGCAGGAAAGCCAAGAACCCATTAAAAATACCGGGTAAAAACGTGGTCCAACTTGTATAATACATTTACACGAGTTCGCCCCCCGTGTTTACATGTTTTTATCGAGTTCTTTGCCCAAAAACTCAACCTTCCAGGGCAAATTCTAATGATGTCGAGGAGTAAAACTTGTTAGCTATGCGGCAGGGACTTTGCTACGAAAACTTAGACTAAAACTTGCCTAGTATTTTTTTTACTCGGTCAAGAAGTGGCACAACTTTTTAGCTTGATCGATTGCCGTAGTTCAGAATTAGTTTGAGCTCGATATTTCAACGTCGAGCTTTTAGCTTGTGCTTTTGCCTGCCTGCCCGTACCCGCGTACCCGCACCCGCAATCGCACCCGCGTTTTACTTTTGCACGGAAGAAAAGTCGTACTCGTACTCGTAAGCTTACTTTAGAAAAAAAGCCAACTTTTGAATTCAAATTTTTTTTACTCATTCATTCCGAGCATTAACTCAACCATGTTTTGCATACTCCCGTACGCCTACGTGCTACGGTGTCACAGGGACAACGGAACTCCATAATTCTATGGACTCTTGAAAACTTTATTAAATTTGCCACAATTTGATCCAAGAATTCATGGAACGGATCTTGTACTACATGAGTAACCGGTAGTCGTTGAATAATATTATCCTGAATGGTAAAATATATGGAGGGTGGTGCCGGCTTATTTGAGTTCCCATTCTTTACGTACAGTACAAAAAGTATACACAGCTTGCCATTTTTAGGAATCATTCTGGACCAATATTGCACATTTTATCAACACTTTCTTAATAGTACTATGATTTTTTATGGTTATCCACCATTTCGGTCTGTCATTTAAAATCAATTTTCCTATCTCTAGCGTCTAGCCAGTTGTGTAGAAATGAGCCCATCATTTTTGTGGAAATCTCTCAGTATGTCCGTATAACTATATACTATTATGGCAAGTGTATTTTGAATTAAGACAATCAAATTTTTTGTATCCCCCTGTGATCTTACACATATATCCAGTATAAAATTCATTTTTATTACTGGATGGTAGGTCAGACACAGAGTTTTATCCGTCGTCGCAGTTTACTGCACTGCACTAGCCCTCAAAGTCATTCCTTTCACACCACAAACTTATCGTGCATTGCAGGGGAAAGGAAAGGAAAGGAAAGAAGAAAGAATAAACCTAAAACCCTAACCCGGACCCGGGTGACATATAATCCACAACATAACAACACGATAAAGGAAAAAAAAGTGGAACTGAGTGAGTGAGTGAGTGAGTGAATGGATGTGTCCAATTCCAAGGTGAAAGCTTCGAGTCTTATAGTCTCCAGTAAATACAAGCAGTAAGATATGGATAAGATCTGAAAATAGCCTTCTTTAAGCCGTCTAACACATCTATGAGGAAATAAGATAAAAACGGACTAGTACTGGAGAAAAACTTTCTTCAGCAACAGCAAGCAAGGGATTTGTGGTGCAGCAAAATGGGAGAAGAATCTTACAATCTTACAAGGGATAGTGTTTGTATGTAAAATTTTAAATACTTTCCATTATCCTTGTGAAAAGTTAAGGAAAATTTTGAGGCTTCAACTGTAGGCTTACAGGCTTTTATATTTTTTTAAATGCTCATATGCTTTTACGCGCAAACCTTGCCCCTTGTGAAAATGTGAAACCATGTTGCATTGGCTTAAAGAAAGTAAAGTGCGTGTATATTGTGTGTATACAAGAAAAACGATTTTGGGTTTAGGTTTTCTAATTTGCTGTGACATGAGGAAAATTACACTGGGTGGTCATGGCCATTGCTGCTGCTGGAGGGATAGATGCGATTTAGGGATCTATTCCTTGTTGTTATTTACGGAGGGTGGGTATTAGGAGCTAAGAAGAAATTGTACGCCTTGTTTGTGTATGTATGTCCTGTACCTTACAGTACAGTATTTTGGCCATAAGTAGATATCGATGATATCTTCTGGCCTGGGCCTGCGTTTTATATACAGATTCTACTATTATATTGGAGAAAGTCACCTGTTCCGTGGGCTAGGCAGAAGTTGAGACCCCAAATTAAGTTTATGAAGATTTTACGGAATGATAGTTAAAATGAGCAGGAAATTTTGTCCTGATTTCTAAGGACCGTTTGTCATCAGACTGGATTCTCTTCAGACCTGGCCTGGACTGTGTGGAAAGCCCGTAAATCATAACTACAACAAGATTCAAGTCTCCGATGTGAATAATACGTGTAACCCCTCGAGCCCTGAACATGTATATTTTATTACCTCGAGGGCTGTTCACATTATAAAGATTTTGTAAGATAGCAAAACCCAGTTCTCTTCTTTTGCATATGCTCGACTAGTGCTCAAGTATAAAGTCTAGGAAATTCATCATTCCTTGAAAGCTGGAGCACTCAGCGTCTGATTTTGTATTCTGCAATAACTTCCAACATTTTTAGACGTCTAGCTTATACGGAAAGCTCTGCGGAAGGCAAAAATTCAATCCCCAAAAATTGCAACGTACGAGTACATATGCCAATTACAAAAAAAAACTGTCAGAATTGTGGGTTCGCAATTTACAATCCTGGGTACAATTTTCGTCACTAAAATTCGGACCATAAATTTTTAATATAAATTCTTCTCGGTTTAATGTCATTCATAATTCTATTCTCCAGAATCCCATGAGTATAAACATTACGAACGGACGAAGTCGTCGTACATATAATTTTGGAGAAAAAAACTAGGTCACACATTCACAGTCACAATTCCTTCCAAGCCATCAAATTCAATAATTTATTGCATGAAAATGAAGTGAGTCATGGTCGGATGGTGACTGAATATGTTTCCTTGGTGACCTGGATTTTAACATAGCATGGTAATGCACTTTGCACTTTAAAGAAAAGGGTAGGTCATGAGATACATGCATCACCATGGTGTCTTGGGAAGAACCCAGAATAAAATGTTTACCACAGAAGGGTAGTACAAGTACATTGTAATGTACAGGGTGGTTCATAATTTTTTACCAATTTTTCAGAAAATAGTGCTTGAGGTAAAACCAAACCTATCTACAGGGTTAGGGACAACACTGTAAAAACACCAGACATACTTCCATTCCAATTTCATTGCAAACGCCATGGATTTTCTCTTATTTTATTTTACCTTTTTAAGACTTTCACTCTAATGTAATTCAGTAGGAAAATTCTAGTGAATGTATGGTTGGAGGTAAGAGAGGCAAACAACGGAACGAATAGGTAATGCAATTGAACTTCATTACGGTGGGAATCGTGATTGGAATACAACATTTGGAACTGGAACAGTAATGCAATTCTGTTGGCCGGTCCTCCCTTGGCCATGGCATAATCGCCTTGATTTCTCCATCCTTTTTTGCGGACGATTGACTTTCCTCCTAGCTCAAACTCTCCAGGTTTTCATCTGGAAAACCGTAGCCGTACGCTGTACGCCGTACCTAAGCGGGCCTACGAGGACGATGGAATTTAGTCGTAAATGCATTGAGGGTCTACAACTCTCACATAGACGACATGGAAATGTGAATATTTAACAGGCGTGGCAATATTTATTACCGTTTTACGTCAAACACACAAAAGAATGAGTACAAAGGAGGAAATGCTATTGCCATGGTTAGGAAGGACCCTGATTCTGGGCCAGGACTGTTTACCCCAAATTCGGGTGAGGACTTATGTAGTCCTAGTCCTGGTCCAATTTACAGGGGACAGTATTCATGTGTTGGAATTCAGATTCGGGTTACAGTTTACTCCGAGAAACATCACAAAATCATTTTTACACTCGAATGACCTCCCTTGTGAAACTTATGCACCTATGTATTTACAAGTACCATGCAGTTTTTTTATGTTTGTGCTTCCTTGGTTTCCCGGATGGGATACTGCAATGGAGAGAGAGAGAACTCCCGGAGGTCGAGAATGGAATTTAATTCATACCTTTCACTTTATCTTGAGTCGACTCACAAAAAAATATCTTTATTTAGTTCCTAAACTCATTTTCCCCATTCGAGTTACTATTAGGAGTATGAGAGAGAAGTTGGTGAAGGCTGAGAAAATCAACACGACATTCTTTCTTCTTTCCATTCCTTTCCATTCTTATTCACTTTCTTCCACATCTCGGATTTCTAACAAAATTAACTGGAGCAGAAAAAAATGCTAGAGAAATGGAAGCTAGGAAATGCTTCCAAAGTAGGAGTTCTTAGTAGAATGGTGAATGCAAGAAGATTTTTTTCAAAGACTAGCTGGTAGTACAGTGCAGTGTATCTGGTTCAAACGCAAAATCGCAAGATGTTTACCTAAAACATACATAATTTTAAAATCTACTTAAAAATTTGTGCAGTAGTTTGAACGTCAGATATATGTACTTATTTCTATTTCTGTCAACCATGTCCTGGAAATCCTCCTCATTGAGAATGAGACAAGTCTACGAACGAACGAGCCCTACTTTTATAATACTTTTTTATAGGACAACTGGCAGTCTCTTTTATGACGGGCATGAGTCTTTAGGGAATTACAACTCGGAGAACGGATTCATCATGTTCATTCGTGCTAGGATCAGAGAATAGTCGTTCGAGTTAGTCCTTCATGTATCAAGGAAACCACTTTTCATGTTAAATCAGATTGAACTCAAAAAACCAACACCAGAAATTACACGAAGTGTCATGTCTACAAGTATGACCGATTTTTCGCCTTTGGTTCAATTTTTTCATTAAAAAATTACATTCTAATCAACCCTGAGAGATATTTTCTACCTAGGTCTCCAAAAATCACAAATTTCTAGCCCTCTGTGAGAAATTTGGAAAATAAGTTAACTTCACTTCTCAATGTGCAACAATTTGGTACATAAAAAACAGTTTCCTTGTTACTAAGCCGCTTCCGTTTTTTATTTTCACGAAACTAAATTCAAGGGGCGGAGCCGAGTGTTATTGATCGTGGGTAAGCAAGGAGGAGGACTTCTAGCCCTTCCACGCCTACACAACAAAGCGACAGCACGCGGAGGTAGCAATTATTTAATTAACTTCATCCCTCGATTATTTAATCATGTCAAAGTGACCGCCGAGTCTGTGCCTGTGCTTGTGACTGTACCTGCTGTTGTTAATAATTATAAACGTACGCGTACGTACGTACACAATCCCAGTGTGCGTTACGCATTTAATAAATACTTACATTTACCTCATAAAGTTTTTGGGCGAGGCAAGCAAGCCAACGTAACGTTATAATAATAATGGGGTGATCAGGCGGGAGTAATTTGAAATGTTTACACTTCGCCCACTCATGCTTTATTATTCCGCATTATGTTAGCGTCAATATTATTTGGAGACAATTTCGGAAGTACGTCAATTTATACTGCACTAAAATGTACATGTCAGTTTAGAAAATAATTTTCAAAAATATTTCACTGAAAATTAAGATCGGCGGCATCATATTTGTACTACGTCTAATATAGAGGGTATGCTTGTGTATATGTTTGTGTGTCATGTCCTTAATACTTGAAGGCATTTTACTCGAGACGACATAAGATTAAGATGTCATTAGTTTTGGCTACATATAAGGGAAATTCTATGTTGTACTTACAAGAGTCTAAGAATGACTAGAGAGATGGAGATTACAAGAGCTTTGGGTGAAGGCGACAGTTTCCATTAGATTTTAGAGCTCTTCCATTTTTCAAAGTTCTAAATATATACGCTACATATATACATATAGATTTTTATGCGGTTTTACTTTTTACTGACGTCTGTATTAAGCCATTTAGCTTACTCTTATTTGGGTCTGAAATTAAACCATGTGTATTCCAAATTCCAATTTTGAATAGGCTTTTAATTTTGGAATGCAAAGGTATAAAGTCGTACTTTTGAATTTTGGTCTTTTAAAATATTGATTATGCACGTGAAGGCTCGCAGTTACCTACCATTCGGTGTACTGGAATTGAAAGCTTGGATTCGAATTCGAGTCGATGCCAAAGTAATTAATCGTAGATTTTCCACAATTTAGACAATTTAATTATCCAGTCTTTGACTCTGAAATGAAATGAGACCGAGTTTATTTTTGTTCAAACTGAATTGAGTACAATTTGAATTGGAATCACTCCAGTTCCATCCAGTTTCTGAGAAAGAAAAGCAAAGGAACGGACTGGATGAGAAAAGCAAGCAATAAGGTTAAGTATTTAGACGATGGGGCCCTGAGGGTGGCGTCTTCATGTAGTAGTTTTCTAGGGGGTACTGGTACTTCATTGACCTGACCTACTTTCAATTTTTCCCACAAGTTCAGAATTTTCAAAATTGCTCTAAAAGTTAATTAATATTTCTTTAATTATGCTAAGACGTACATCCTACATGAACTTTCACTAACCCCTCTTTAGATTCTAAAACCATGGTAGTCCACCGTAGACAGTGGGAATGAATTAAAGAGTTGGTGAAGAGCAACAAGAGAGGTTCTCTAGCTGGTGGTCCTTCCTAATATCCTAAAATGTTTGGATAGAATTGAGTCAACACGGTTGGTTAGCTTTGGCTCGGGAGAAAGTTCAAGGAGAAAGTCTCTAAGTAGTTTTTCCTCTTCTACGTACTGTACTTCTTCTCTTGACGATTCGTTGAGGACTCACACTGCACACAGTACAGTCACAGTCACAGCCCACACTGCTGCACTATCTAGTTTCGAAATAGCAACAATATACGTAGCAAGCAGAGGAAAGGAATTCTATTCTGTTCTATTTTATTCTAGAATGACTGGAATGTACTCCTAGAATGAGAAGCCTTTGCCACAAAATGCGCTCAGAAAAGAGAAAAAGATTAGTTTTATTTGAACTAGTCTAGAGAGTCTATTCACAATTTAGGTAAATGGCGTCAATCCAATCTAAGGAGAGGCAAAGGCAAAGGCCAAGCGCGTATAGCCCTGAGTGTCCAGAAATAATTGGAAACTCCAATCGGGCACTTGACCTTTGAGTTTGAGCCGGGATTGCTGTAAGTCCATCGGGGTTTTTTATATACATCCAATGTACTTCTTTCTATAACCCCGTTCTATATGCTCCGATATATGGAAGCTCAAAATGCCTGATTTTTTTCTTCAAAATTTTGCCATTTTTCAAAGAAAGTAATGGTATAAGTCTGTGCAATCTTTTTTCTTCTGAGAATTTTAATTCTCAAAGACCAGCCTAGGCTGAGCTAATAATTTGGACTGAATTTTCAAGAATAGGTAAATTGACTAAGTTTAAGGTGTACGCGAGTACGCGTACAGTACAGGGGTGGTAATTAGGAGAGTCCGAGTACTTAGTTCATTAGTAATTAGACTCGTAGACTTGCGTTTAGCGCAAGTATTTATGTACTAATCTGCGGAATTGCCATGCTAATGCTTGCATGCTTGCATACATGAGCATAATAGAGTCTACTGGTCTTTGGTCTACTCCGTGCAGTAGAGAGTACAGCCCTATGAAAAGTTTTCCCATGCCATTGATCTTACTAAAGTAAGCCAAGTAGAAAACTTTTTAATTAAACACTGTGTAAACAGATTACCTTTTTCCCTCCCACTACGTAACGTAACGTTATGTTGTACTAATGCACTACAATCAGGGCTCTTGTGAAAATCGCAAAGTCAACGAAAGTTAGTTGAATTTTTTGGATATACTGTTTTTAGTGGCTTGTAAAGTTTCACTGTTAAATTTTCTTTTGTAAAGGATTGGAGGAACGGTCACGGAACGTGCGCATATGGGCCATAAGTAGTTTGGCCTAATTAATGCTTAAGTTGAGGTTTGGAAAGGGTTCATAAATTTTTAAATATTCAAAAAAAAAGATATTGCGATGTTTAGCTGTGCTGTGGGGTCACGCGTCACTCCGACCGATAGAAATTCATTGTGGCATGTGGGAAAATATATTTCGCTAAAATTGTGCATAATTTTGGCGTATTCTCAAATCTATTCTGCTTCAGATGAATTTGTCGACCACATGATTATAATTAATGCAAGAAAAGTTCGATGCACTCCCGACCTTAATTGCAATTTTCCTCCTATTCTTTCTAAGAAAAAGAGCCGTTTACGTTTTTCTAATTGCGTTGAACTATACAAACCGCGCGAAATAAATGGGATATTTCTGCCCATTATGTAAGAAAACCTCCCAAAGTAGGTAAAAATGACTATCACGCCATTAATTTATGAGATTATGATCCCACCTGCTATTTTTCGTATCTCTAGTTCTCATTATCATTTGACAGGCTTAACAGACTACATGCGTGGGTTGCTGGAAAACTCGAAGTCAAAGTACACATAAATATGCATAAATGATAAGGTTTGACGGATATTTCAGATTATCCAAACCATACCTGTATTTTCGATTATTACAGTGTATGTATTAGATTAATCCTCGATGATAGTAATCGGTAATTGTTACCCTCATTTGTTGGCTTTCTTTCTATATAATACCTACCGGATTTCCGAAACGCAAATCGAATCGAAAATCGAGAATCGTCAGCTCCACAGCTCGTTGAACCCACCCAGGCAGGCAGGCAGGCATGTTATTGCTATATTCCAAGCTAGCCAGCATACATATGTATCAATTATTCAGAGACTGGCCATTAGCCGTGGAGTGTAATGGATACTCCCTGTCACAATGGAATACCCATACCTCCAATTAAATATTTATGTCCAGCAGTTGAAATGTAAATGTAATTTAATACAAATTCCCGGCCATAGTACAGTGTATAGTTCACAGCCCACACATTACTGCTCTCGTCAACCGGCAATCCTCCACTCTAGTTCTACAAACAATAGAAGAATACATAGAATAATGTCCATGTTGTGCAGCAAGGACCGGCCCAAATTGGTAGTGTGGAAGTGGAAGTGGATGGGTCCCAATTTCCAACAAAAAGAAGAGAATTCCAGGTCGGCACAGAAATTCACACTGAATGACTGAATTCTGAATTGGATTTACGCGTAGAATGCAGAAGGTAGGACAAAAATTTTGGTGCTAGCGATTACGAACCACCCTGAACATAAGAAATGATCCGAATTTGGGTCCCTGGGTGTGTGCGTGCAATTTGCCCATTCCTCCATGTTTGAAAAATAATTTTAGATTAGAAAGAACCTTGCAGTATTTAATGGATATAGGATTCAATTGAACGCAGACCGTCCGAAATCCATGGGCTTGTCCACAATCGTTTTCCTCCACCCAGTAAATATTGTATTTTCTTTCTTTCTTTCTCATATATTTCTGAGTTTCCGGTGAACAAAGATGCGGGTGCGTTTTTTTAACAATGAAATGAAATGAAACTAACGAAAACGAAACAGAACCAAATAGCTAGCCAACTTTTCTGTCCTTTGTTACCTACGTTTTATTTATTTGTAAATAAATGCATGGTTCATATTCCCTGGAATAGGAATAATAGGAATGGTCGGTTTTCAACGACTCGGTCAACGTGGGAATTGCATGTCAATAACTTTCATAGAAAAACAAAATACCCGGGTATTCAATTTCACCTAAAATGTCAGTCTCTTGACATTAATGACAGAGTAAAAAATTACTTCTAACCAATAGGTATAGGTACGGGGCAGGCAGGACACTCCTGGACAGGGCAAGACCTGACTAGGTTTTTCCATTACTTGGACTAGTCTAGTTTTTATTAATTAAACCTGTCTAAGGCCGGGACTTTTTTTTCTTTTGTTTTGACTCGTACGTCATTAATAATAACAGAAATAAAAACCATGCCAGACCAGGTGTCTGGTTACGGGTTGACCGTGTAGGCTGTAGTGTAGGGGTAAAACAGAAAGTTAGGACTCAGCAGGGCGCCATGCAGTCTGCAGCGGATACCCTGGGGAAATCCTAATTAAACAAATATTTGATCTTTCTTGATATGCATGCATATTAATAACGAATAGTTCTGACATTTGATGTCACGTGTCATGACAAAACTAATCTCGATGTCAAGTCACATAATATATATGATACACTGCAATACAATAGTACAATGAAAATCCACTTTCTCCAAAGCTTTCTAAAGGCGTCCATGAAATTTTAGAACAAAATATTTCGAATATAATAGCACTAGGTTCATTTCGATTCGAAAAACCACTAAAATATCCCTTCACAGTATTCTTATCCACGGTTAAATAGTAAACGCCCTTTCGGCGACATTGTTAACAGGATTTCTGAGCAATGTACAAGGCCATCTCGTGTCTTGACCTAATTATCAAGTCCACTCAAGTATGTTTATTTTAATTGTAGGTTTTAAACCTTGAAGTACTGCCCTGTCATCAATTATGGATTTAGGAGTGTATTCAAGTTTCACTTTCATTTAGTGTTGACTGATTTCAATCATTCGTCATTTACGTTTCCTGGTTGTTCTTCAGTTCGTCACCCTTGTTTCATTTCCTGTATTTGTTACATGGTTATTGTGACTTTTGATAATTATAAGCATGTCATCCGCAAGGTTTACATATATATTCCTGAAAGTCGATTCGAGGTGCGTGTCGTGTCCGCATGTTATACATTTGAATATATTTCATTAAACTTTCACTCTCACTTTTCATTAAATATTCTAACATTGTCTTAGTCAGCACCACAAAATCTAGATGACACGAATTTTGAGTAAAATTTGTGCGTTTCCATTCCAGGTTACGGCTACGGCGTGCATGTTCGTTCCCATGCTTTAGCTTTATTTGATAGAATTGAAGACCAAGGAGTTCAGTCCAGTCCAGTATTAAATCCAGTCCCAGATTCTAGATTCCAGACAGCTGGTCCCTATATTACACTCCTGCGTCTTGGAAAGAGTACATATGTCTACGGGAAACATCCCTGTCCTGTCCTCCTCGTACATCTTTTTTTAAAAGTGATTGCGAAACAGTTCCGTCCAAGAACTGAGAGTTTGGAAAAAAAAATCCCATTGCTTTCTCCGTCGTCCACTTCTAGTCCTTCCAGTGGTGGTCATTCAGAGCACAGCCAGGAGCGGAATTGAAATGGCAATCGTAATGGCAATGCGAAAAGAATTATGGGCAAATGTTCTTTGTAACTGGCTTATACGGGAGCAGAGGTTGCGAATTATTTGCGGCTCTAACGTCTAACCCCAAGAAAAAAAAAGAGGACGACGAAGACGCTTTGCTCTTCTACGTACTTTTCTCAAGGCCTGCTGCCTGCCTGGATTGAAGGAGAAAATCGTTTCGGCATTATATTATATTATATGTAAGAAAAATCCAACTAAACCAAACCAGTCCAAAGGAATGAACCAAGTTTCCCATCCGGGTACTTCTGTGTAGAGAGATGCCACGGGCATTCATCCGTCAGATGAAACCGAAAAGGGTTCCCACCATATATACACTTACGTACGTTACGTACTGTACGGTGAAGAGATATGATTACGATTACACCATGGGGATCAACGTGAGAAATCCACTCACACCAAACCCAACCCATCACCACAATGAATTTTCTTCTGGAGGCAAAAGGTAGTACGTAGACGTACGTACATTGTAATAAAATATTACTGCTTAGAAAACGAACATAGTATTCTAGGTCGCGGTGCGGGCTGACGCCAATCATACACCTATACTCGTACTAGGTGGAGATATTTTATTATTTCACGGGGTTTCTTGAGTGGTTTCTGAAGACAATGTACAATTTACAGCAGAGTTCGCAGTTAAGACTAGCACCACTCTATGGTCAAGATTCTACTGCTAGAGCAGAGTGGCCATGAGGTTGCGCTTAAGATTTGGAGGGTCACGGTTCGATTCTTTCCGCAGCCGTCCTGTCCATACGTCCAGCAGTTCTGTCTTGGGACTCCATTTTTGAAGACGCAATCCATTTGCCGCACCTAACAGTGCGCAGTGTACATAAAGTAGTACAGTGGAATATCTATATATCAACCTCCCTTATATCGTACACCTCTCTATACCGACCAGAATGTCAGGAACGCAAGAACTCCCTTTCCATACACTTCTCTGTAATTCTACTTTCTGTATATTAAACTTTCTCTTTATTGGACACATTTTGGTGCCTCTTTCGAGTTCGGTATATAGAGAGTCATATAAATCAGTTATGAAAAGATTCAGAGGAAAATGCGTTTAGATTTAGATAGAGCTAGAGCTGGAGCCTTGACTCTATTATTCACTCCAGTTTTATTTTTTAAACAGACTACACAAGAAACTACATCAACTTTTTTTTTGTTATTTTCTGAGTCATCCAGTAAAGAAGGTCTCAGAAATTAGGTTACAATTTCTCATTGCTTGTGAACGTGAACGCTACGCAGTTCCACTCCTCACTCTCTCTATTTTTACAATGACTGACTGACGAAGGAAAGGAACAACTTAAGATTGTACGTTAGTAGGTAATGCATTGTAGTATAGAAAAGTAAAATGAATAAAAGGAGAGTTTACAAAAGTAGAGTGCGCCCTCAAAAGCCCATTGTTTTCCTTGTTTGCTAAATCTTAGACTAGATTTAGATAGACTCAATTTTGATGCGATTTAAGAAAAGAGTCGAGTTGTTGATGATGGAGAGACTACGTAGCTTTTCTTGAATGAATTCTATTTAGTCTTGTTTTTCTTTTCTTCCGTTTTCTTGTGTTCAAACAGATTTTAACAAAGTAAGGCGTAGAATAGAACAGAACACGTGTACACGTTTTATTCTGAGTACAGAACTCATATCCAAAATTAAACACTGATAAATTCACATATTGAATTTAAAATAAATCGTGTTCCAGCGATATTGGGTTATGAATTCTAAAATTTGTCACTTTATCTTATTCAGAATTCAAAATCTGACGTGCATGGAATTTTTTTTGGGAAAATTAGTGAAGTACTGTATATAAATAGACATTGTCCATTATTCCTTAATCCAATTTCCAATACATCCACCCACCCATCCATTAGCCGAAGAGTCCGTGTGGGCTGGATTATAAGAGAAAATGGACTTATTTATATAATTTAGGCCTGGCCTAAGGCACGTCATTAAGTATTTATTTTGGGAGTCCAGTCCCAACCCTTGATTGTCTTCTTGATGCATGTGATGTTGTGATGTGTCCCTTAACCTATACTTGAGTTGATGTTCTTACCTCATAAGTTAGTTCTCTTAACGACCACTATTTGGCCTAAGTAGGAGGCAATAATACACTTTGAGCTTGAAGGAAACGAGGACAATAATGACAAAACGTGCCGTGAGTCTCAAATAGGTTAGGTCGACGCATGATTCACATTAAACTCCATTGCCTTGCCATTGGCCTTCCATGCGAGTTTCGGTATGATATGATATGGTATGAGTGCTGTCTAGTGTCTATATGGATTTTGGAATTTGCCCGCGTACCATATACCGGTTTACCGATTCTTGTTGAGTATCGTGCCGCAAGCTAACGCAACTCTCAAAAGAACAACAGCCATGTTAGTGGAAAGCAACTAGGAAGTATCACAAGGGGTAAAAACTAGATGTCAAATCCGAGGCCTAAAAGGATCGAAACTCCATGCCTACTCATTAACAAGGGGGCCGCGAATTTCACTCCCATATTTCTCATCAAATCCCAAATGAGACCATTAAGAGAATCACACGAAATTATGTGTGGTAATAATCTTTTGTAAGTGGGGCCTTGTAATTTTAGCTAATTTTATATTTGACACCCGAATTGTATCCCTTGTAGTGAACCTAATATATCCGCAACATTTTCCATGGATTTAGTGAGCCATCACCATCATTATGATTATTATTCTCCAGATGATGCAGATCCCATCCAAGCCCGTTTGCCCTTGTCAGGATTTGCATAATATACCCTAGGGAGTTAGTCCTCTTCTAGTCCTATGCTGTTGTCACCTAGACGCATTTACTGTCTAGTCCTAGTGTTGTGCTTGTGCTCCTTGAAAGTTGCAAGAGGATTGGGAATATTAATGCGCCATGTAGACTCAATCTCAGAGGGATTTCCCACACTCCGCCTGTCTGTCAACCCACGTCGAGTCGAAGACTGACTACATTGCATTATGTATGACGTTGGGTCGAAGACGGGTGGGTTCTAAGATTTTCGGCACTCCGTAGTTACTAGGTCATATTTGAAAAATTTTGAAGATGAAATATTCCAATTTTATGGACATATTGTAATAGCCGGGGCTTTAATATTGGCCGGGGCTCGAATAAACGCCGGGACTTTCTCCGTCACGCTTATGGAGAAAGTGTTGAAAGTCTGCTTATTTTCAACAATATGAATTGAATTTATTGAAAAAACATATTTTCAGCGGAAAGATTTCAAATACAACAGTGAGATTTGAACCTACGCACTTCATTTTAGAGTCGAGTCATCTATACCATTGCACCCTCGAGCAATTTTGCCCACACATTCTACCCACTAATATATTTCGAGTCACCCTACACTGCCTACCCATGAAATCCATGCTGTGTTGGTGCATAATATGTGGAAGATTATTTATATTGCTCCCTGCCAACATGGAGAGGGAGCTTTCTCCGATCCGCTCTCCCTTTCCTTTCTTCGAAAAGAAAGCTTGGCAAGTTTTTAGGATGTGGTGGTGGCAGGGGCTCAAGTAGAAGATAAAGTTCTCGAGTTGTTTGCATCACAGCAAGGAAGAAGGGAGTTAGAGTCATGTAACATGAGAAAAAACAACATGGAAGAAGAAGAAGAAGAGACGAAACCAGTTTATTACACACGTACTTAAGATGCGGGTGGGTGAAAATAAAGTACACACTATATATAATTTCTATATGTATTTGATCCATGGAAGTCCAACAAGGGAAACACTTTCCATGTAAAAAAAAATAACATTAGAATTTGCACAAGTAGGACACATTTCTGCACAGTATATAACAAAGTGTGTATGAGCTTAATCGGTGACACTCAAAAACGATTCCTTGTAAGTGTTTTTTTCGACTACATTCTTTTATACGGGTGTTGGGTTCAGTCTTCAGTTTGGAGGCTTATCAACCCGGATGCCCCCGCCAGCTTTCTTCTCCACTCTGTTAATCTTTCCATTTTATCATCATCGTCATGCTGGACACGGATTAAGAAAGAAAAGCCTTTGGCAAGGTTTTTCTACTCCACAGTTTTCTTAATGCCTCGTTGTAGTTGTAGTGTGTGTATACAGACTTTCTTTATAGAAAATTGTGCAAAGCACGGAAGCACAATCAAACACGGGTGTTTAGCACGTCTTTTATATGAATTCAACTCGACTGTCTTAATTAATCAATTATGTTTTAATATTTAATAGACGTACAATGGAAATTTGATGTCAACAAATAATTTTAAGTTGGTCGCTCAATTTTCTGTCAACCATTTTTTGAACCATCCAAACTACGTTAAACAAATTTTTTAGCAAATGAAACATTCTCAGAGGGAAAATTATGTACGTAGGTGCTGACCTCGGAATCTCTCAGTTTTTGTCAGTGTGAACTTGGCCAATTTATACCAATTCGAAACAGTTGACCAAATTAAGCATCAATAAAACTTCATAAAATGAAGACTACTGTAGGTGCTTCAGTCAAATTGAATTATGTTTAAAATGCCCTAGGTATATTTCCATCCTCTATTTTAATTTAGATTGATTTCCTTCACCGAGCTACATATTCTACTGGCCTGGTTTTGGTTTGGCCTACAAAATATGAATATGTTTTTGTAAAAGGAAAATGTTTGATTATCTAACTATGCAATTAAGGAGCTAGGCAACGGAGGAAGGCCAACGGCAGTTTTCTACTGTACATGTATTCTATAAAATCAGTAGCCCTTGATGAGGAAACATTGTTTTGTTCCTTTGCCTTTTCCCTCGATCAGTCGAGTAATAAAGACTAGAGAGAAGGTTGAATTTCATTTCATCGCTCCATTGATCCAGGGAAACCCTAGCTCAGCATGGCATGTCATATTATCCTCATATATGTCAACTCATTCTTTGTTCTTCTCTACTACTATTATTATGCAGACTTAGACACACAACCAGTACTATTGTCACAGGTCATGGGTCAATATAGGCCGGTACAAGGTCATTCATCTGTGAGGATAATTTATTGATTTTTTTTAACAATTTGTGCCAGATTAATGATGATTTTTGAAAAACACTTTTACATTGAATCGTATAAATGTCAGCAGCCGTTAGCTTGTTATAGAAATGTTATGGGGTCCAATATTTTAACCTCTTGCCTGGGACAGTCATGTGAATACATGTACAGATACATAGTCAAATTTCTCTTATAAATTGTAATAAACTGGAGCACTAACAGTACGGAGTCGGAGTCCATTGGTGAAAGTGAGCTTTCTCTTTTACACCGTCCGTCCGAGCTCATTTGTGTTTAGTCTCGGAGGCAGTAAAATAGAAAACTAGTCATGTAGATTTTAGGGAAAAGGAATGAAAATGAAATGAAAGGTAAATACATACATGGTATCCACACACACAGACACATGCATGCATGCACGTATGAATCGCAAACATATTGCATTGACTGGCTGGCCAGGCTAGACGAAGACTGCTCAGATCAGCACGAATTGAATTGAATAGAATAATAACAAAATGAACGAATGAACGCGAAACACACACACACACCACATACAGACACACACGGTTAAACTCACATTCACTATTTTCTACAATCGAATTTTCCTCTAGACTTATAAATACTCAATCTGCTTTGACGGCTTTCGACCAGTAGACTACTGTGTAGAACTAGGCAATTCCATTAAACCAGTAGTACAGTAGTAGTCGGAAGAATAATGCTGGCGGCAGCAGAGCAGACACAGCACGCAGAGTGGGTGAACCCCCTATTTGACCTAAATTACGAAGTACCTAGTCTAGTGAAATTAATACCATTCTAGCATACTGTCACTGTCACACAGTCATAAGGCATAAGGATCAAAAGTTGAAATGAAGGTCACGGGTTCAATTCCTAGTTGTGTTAAAGATTTCGCC